>JAXQQM020078068.1:0-147226 GCA_034641835.2 Pinus albicaulis
AACGTGATGCTTTTAAGGAAATCGTTGTGATTTAAGTGAAAGTTGTTGGGAAAAATACTGAGAGGGGGGGGGGGTGAATCAGTATTTACTGCATATTCAAATCTTTTTACTTTTTCATTCCTTAAAACCCATACGCTACTTTCCTTCAGAAAACTAGCGTATATACGCGGATCCCCTTTATTAAACTAGCGTATACACAGAGATCTAGATATGTCATTAAACCTTCACTTCTATTAATCCATCATTCATTCATCAGATGTTCAATAAACAGTAAACATGTGCAGTAAGAACAGAATAAACCATCACACAAAGCATCACACATGAACACCAGGATTTTTAGGTGGAAACCCAAATCGGGAGAAAACCACCGCTGCAGTTGCTCACCCTTCAATATTTTATTATAGAGAAAACATCTTACAACATATGTGCTGGCGCAGACTTGACCAGCACGCAGGCACCCACCTGCGCTCGTTTACCAGCCTCTCCTGGAAGGGAGCTCCAACCCCCTGACTCGTTTACCAGCCTCTCCTGGAAAGGAGCTACGACCCCCCGATCTCGTTTACCAGCCTCACCTGGAAGGGAGCTACAACCCCCTGACTGAAGGCTACAACCCTCAGCACCTCCTTGGACCACGTTTCATCAATTTTCACACTGGATCCAACCACTTCAATAGAACACAACTTGTAGGCCAAAATTCATCATATTTCCATACCGAACCCTTTCCAGACTTTTAAGCTCAACCATACATCATCAGCAGATACATATCAACACAGATCAGATATCAGAAAAACAGCAGAACAGATCAGATATTTCATACCCCTTGCTTCAGCAAACCCTAGTTTGCATACGCTCTTTCCCTTCACTGATGTTGCGTATATATGCGCTTCCGTCCACACAAACCAGCGTATACCTCAGTGTATATTTTATTGCGCATACGCGCTTTCTCTTCGCTGAAGCTGCGTATATACGCGCTTCCTCCGCGTCAAAGTAGCATATAGATATTCAATTATTACAGAGCAGCAGACTTCTTCAGATCAGATATTCAGTTCAGATTTACCCTTTCACTTCAGACAGATGTTCGCCTAGATGTTCGCCTCATCACAGATCTAAGCCTTCCATAAGCAGATCTAGTAGATACATTTCAGATCTAGATCCCTTTCTTCAACATTGGTGCATCATCCATTCAGATTTATCTTCAAGTGTAACCCTTTCATTCAGATCTACTTCAGAGAGAAGTATTCATTCAAGCTCAGATATCTTGCACCCACACTCATTTTGTGCACAATGAATTTCTTCTCCTTTTATATGATTATCCTTTTTCAATACCATGAGCCCCTTTTTCAATACCATGGACCAAAACAATACCATAAGCCCAAAACTACCTGGACGGGGTCAATTAGGCGGATCATTACCCAATACAATGGGTCAATATCATGGTGGTTACCCTTGGTTTTGCACTTTTTGAGCGCTTTAGCCCATACGCGACTTGGCACGTTCTTTTCCGCGTGCATACGCGACTTCCCCTAGGCCACTCCGCGTATACCAAGAGACATACTCTTTTTCATCATAGATTGAGCACTTGCTGACTCCTTGTCTTTACTGCCTTCTGTACACACTGCTGATACATCAGATTTACTTCATCAAGAACATATTCTATCAATCACAACTTCATCAAGTAAGTTGCCATCTTCTTCATCAAGTGAGTTGCCATTCAATGACAACACTTAGCATCATCTTGCTAACTAACATCATATCACATCAGATTTACATCGTTTACCAAGTCCATCAAGTCAAGAATAACTTCATCAGGTGGTTTGCCATCAAGGACAACACATGTCAACAGTCGCATGTCTTCATCTTCATTTAGTGGGTTGCCATCAAGGACAACACTCTGCATCATATGTCCAACAATCTCCCCCTTTGGACTTGATGGCAACCATGATGGTGTTTGGTTACCACAACAGATAGGTACCATGTCACTCTCCCAAATATGTCACTCTCCCAAATATTTGACATCATTATCTTCTCTTCATTAAAACACCATGTCACTCTCCCCCTTTGACATCAAGGGCAAAGGGCGGATCAAAAACCAACACTCTCTCTCTTTTCTCTTCATGTGGAAGAACATTCTGCAGGTCTGATATGTGCTGAAGTGGCCAAGCTCCTCCTGAGTTCATGCTGAATCTTCAAACATATTTGTCAATGAAGTACATGACTCTATGAACTTCCTATCACCAAGGACTCATACTTACATCAAATATCCATCCAAGTGGATTTACATATGAGACTCAACTACCCAACCAAGTGGGTTTACATAATTTGACTCAGCTACCCAACCAAGTGGGTTTACAAATTAGACAAGTCCTTATATGACTGAATATTACAATTTTACATCAAGGGTCTCAACATGACCTTTTTATCAACCTATAAATATAACTTTTAAGACCAACACCAGAAAGTCCTCAAGAAAGAGAACATATTTCAGAACCATCATAATGCCAACAATGCATTATACTCAGTAACGCTAATGCTCCCCCTGAATCTGTGCATCCATGCATCCTTTTCATATGACTGAGGCTCCCCCTTAGTTTGTGCAACCTGAACATTTTCACCAACAAATCATCAAGGCATCTTCATCAAAACATTAGAAACATATTTATGAGAACTGGAACACCACCAGAGATACCAAACAGCACTGCAGCTGTGCTGAAGAGAGCTGACTCCAAGCAAAAATTGTCATCAATCATACATACGCGGTTTTCTATGCATGAACTCGCGTACATACGCGACTGAGTTTTAGGAAAACCGCGTATCTCAAGCCATCTTCTAAAATTCAACCAGATCTGATTCTCTGTGAGGAAAAGCCAGTGTTCAGCTTCTTTCTGAGATATTTGACTGCTTCCCTGGACCATGTGAGGGCAGACAGATAGGACAATGTAGTTGTGTCTTCAAGCGTCATCCAATGGTTGTAGCATAATAGTGACCAAGTCTTCAAACTCTTTGCAGCATCAACATATTCTTTCCAAGAGAGATTATCATACCAAACAACATCTTCAAATATGAGTCAGGCAATCATCCATGTGGTCCAATATCACCATGATCTTCAAGATTTAACATGAAGTAACATATGAAGGCAAAAGATCTCAACCATAGTAACAACGACATCCAAGTCATCCATGTGTGAGCACAAAAAGATACTTATCAGCAATTAGGGCTCAAAATCTCATCATAATAATCCATGTACCAAATCATCATCATTTGAGCATGAGTATCACCAAGACCAAAGAATAAGCAGTCATATTTCCAACAATGCAACCATTAGAATTCAACCTGCTACTCCCCCTAAACCAGTGCTTCTTCCTTAACTTGTGCGACACCTTCAACAGCAAGTCATCAACAACAATCTCTGCATGATCTGTCCTCATCTCTGACCTATAAGACTTTTATCTCAACAATGAATGCTCTTCATCATAAAGCAACCAGGCTTCATCCATAATCTTCAACACAAGAACCCATGCATCATTTCATTATCATGAGTATAACTAGAATGATGCTAACAGTGCAATCATCAGCAGTCAGACTGATGCTCCCCCTGGACCTCTGCTTCAGATCTTCAGCTATCAGATAAATTTTCTTATCATCAATGCATACGCGACTGCGTCTTTTGGAACTCGCGTGTATACGCGACTTTAGTTAATGGAACCTGCGTATGGAAAGTGAAGCATAGAAAATTTCCATCTTCCTTCATTTCTTCCTGAGCTTGTACCTCCTGTACCTGTCCTTTCCACATCAGATGCGCTGTCAGAAGTAAACATAACCAGAATAATCGAATCAACCATGAGAGTCATCATGCATTGCTCCCCTTGTGACGATACATTACTAAATCTCATAATGTATCCCACATAATTCCTGCAGTCAATCAAAGAAGTAAGCTTCCAGAAGTGGATGACTGCAGTAGGGTCTGAATTCCCTACGTTTCTGATCGGTCCTCCTTCTTTTTCCAAATTTGCTTGAGCTTTCCAACAGTGTGCTGAAAATTTTCCACTTTCCCAGATCTGTTCATCCTGCATTCTTTTTCTACATGTCCATACTTATTACAAGCATAACATCTCATGTGGCCAGAGAAATAAACATAAGAATCATAATGAGTATTTCTATTCTTCCTCCTGTTACAATCAGCTTCTTTATGTCCATACTTGTTACATGAAAAACAATATCCCCTGAAGAAGCTAGAGTACCTTTCTGAGTAGAATTTGTTTGTTTGTGGCTGAAATGATCTGCTCCTGCAATTTGCTGCAACATGCCCATAATTATCACATTTAAAACATTCAACGTTCTTGAATGAATTCTTTTGAGAATTCATGATTGTTGGTTGATCTTTTGTTTCTTTCAACACATCAGGTTTTGCATTGAGATCTTCTGAATTTTTGGCACTTCCTTGTGAGCTAGATTCTCCTTTAACAGTTTCATGGAAACCAAGACCATGTTTGATAGCAGGAGACCTTTGATTACTCAGAATATTGTCCAAAATGTTATTACTATCATGAAACCTCAAAAGTTTAACCTTTTCTTCTAATTTACCTTTGAGAATATTTACCTCAACCTCCAAGGCTTGACATTGCTTTGTCATGCTTTCTTCTTTTCTTCTTCCATCTTCAACTTGATCCTTCAGAGTTAGAATCTCTTCTTTCAACCAATCTTCATTTCCTTCACATGTTTGTTGCAGCTCTTCATTCTTCTTATTTGATTTTTCCAGATCTTCTTTGAGAGAGATGATTTATGCTTCAAGGCCTTCCTTTTCAAATGATTGTAGAGGTTCCTTATTTTTCTTACTTGATGCTTCTAAATCTTCCTGAAGACAAATGATTGCAGCTTCAAGTCCTTCATTCTTCTTGCTTGATTTTTCAAAATCTGCTTCTAGATCTTTAATTCGATTGGATGCATAAGTATGAAACCTTTGATAGTTGTCCATCTGTTCATTCAGCATTTCTATTTGATCTTTCATTTGTGAGATCATCTCTTTATAGATAGTTTCTTGCTTATTGTATGAACTTTGTAGTTCTTCTTCTTTAATCTTGAGAGCTTCTTCTAGATCCACAACTTTACTTTCACTATATTTACTATTGTTTGCACAAAGAAGAGTATTACACGTGGCCTTCTCCTTTTTCTTCTTTGCCATGAGTGCTTGTAGATCTTCGTCGAAATCTGTTTCATCTTCTTCAATTTTTGCTATACATGATTTTTGAGGTATCTCCTTTCCTTGAGTAACCTTCTTCTTTTGCTTCTTAGCCATGAGCACTTTCAGATCTTGGTCAGAATCTTCTTCATCTTCACTGGACACTTCATCATCATCTTCTTTTGCATAATAACTCTTTCTCTTCTCAAATTGTTTCTCTTTACCATGCTTTTCTCTATAAGGACATTTAGCAGCATAATGACCAAATTTTCCACACTCAAAACATTTGAAGGGAAGCTTACCTTTGAATCTTCCAGTACCTAGTTGGAGCTTTCTCACGAAATTTGCTTCTTCTTCATCGGATATATAGCTGGATTATTTGACAGCTTCCTTTTCCTTTCCTTTTGTAGATGCCTTAAAAGCAGCTTCTCTTATTTGAGAAGGACCTCCTTGTCTCATTTCAAAAGCAGTCAGAGTACCATGTAATTGAACGATAGTAAGCGATTGCAGATCTTGCCTTTCTTCAATAGCTGAAACTTTAGAGTCAAATTTTGAAGTCAAAGATCTTAAGACCTTTTCTACCAGAGTAGTATCAGCCATGGTTTCACCCAAATTTCTCATCCGATTTACAATATCATCTAGACGAAGAAAGAAACTGGCAACACTTTCATCACTCTGCATCTTCAAATTTTCATATTCAATTCTAAGAGATTGGAGTTTTGCACTTTTTACCTTTGTGTCTCCTTCATAGCTTAGAATGATTTTGTCCCATATATCTTTTGCTGAATGTAGCTGCATCACTTTAGAAAATTCTGATTCAGACATGCTTCCCAATAAGACATTCACTGCTTTGGCATTAATTTCATACTTCTTTCTTTCAGCTGCATCGGTAGGAATATTTGCCGGGTATTGATAACCTTCTTGCACGATTGCCCATACATCTGCACCAAGACTTTGCAGATATGCTTTTGTTCGTACCTTCCAGAAAATCAGATTGCTTCCATTTAATAGAGGTGGCTTTATAGACATCACTCCTTCTTGACTTCCCATTGCGACGGATCTCCTTCAAGCGATCAAGCTTCTGCAGAAGGACCACGCTCTGATACCAATTGTTGGGAAAAATACTGAGAGGGGGGGGTGAATCAGTATTTACTGCATAATCAAATCTTTTTACTTTTCATTCCTTAAAACCCATACGCTACTTTCCTTCAGTAAACTAGCGTATATACGCGGATCCCCTTTATTAAACTAGCGTATACACAGAGATCTAGATATGTCATTAAATCTTCACTCCTATTATTCCATCATTCATTCATCAGTTGATTAATAAACAGTAAACATGTGCAGTAAGAACATAATAAGCCATCACACAAAGCATCACACATGAACACCAGGATTTTTAGGTGGAAACCCAAATCGGGAGAAAACCACCGCTGCAGTTGCTCAGCCTTCAATATTTTATTCTAGAGAAAACATCTTACAACATATGTGCTGGCGCAGACTTGACCAGCACGCAGGCACCCACCTGCGCTCGTTTACCAGCCTCTCCTGGAAGGGAGCTCCAACCCCCTGACTCGTTTACCAGCCTCTCCTGGAAGGGAGCTACGACCCCCGATCTCGTTTACCAGCCTCACCTGGAAGGGAGCTACAACCCCCTGACTGAAGGCTACAACCCTCAGCACCACCTTGGACCACGTTTCATCAATTTTCACACTGGATCCAACAAATTCAATAGAACACAACTTGCAGGCCAAAATTCATCATATTTCCATACCGAACCCTTTCCATACTTTTAAGCTCAACTATACATCATCAGCAGATACATATCAACACAGATCAGATATCAGAAAAACAGCAGAACAGATCAGATATTTCATACCCCTTGCTTCAGCAAACCCTAGTTTGCATACGCTCTTTCCCTTCACTGATGTTGCGTATATACGCGCTTCCGTCCACATAAACCAGCGTATACCTCAGTGTATATTTTATTGCGCATACGCGCTTTCTCTTCGCTGAAGCTGCGTATATACGCGCTTCCTCCTCGTCAAAGTAGTGTATAGATCTTCAATTATTACAGAGCAGCAGACTTCTTCAGATCAGATAGTTCGCCTCATCACAGATCTAGGCCTTCCATAAGAAGATCTAGTAGATACAAGTGCATTTCAGATCTAGATCCCCTTCTTCATCATTGGTGCATCATACATTCAGATTTATCTTCAAGTGTAACCCTTTCCATTCAGATCTACTTCAGAGAGAAGTATTCATTCAAGCTCAGACATCTTGCACCCACACATATGATTTGCACAATGAATTTCTTCTCCTTATATAGGTTTACCCTTTTCAATACCATGAGCCCCCTTTTTCAATACCATGGACCAAAACAATACCATAAGCCCAAAACTACCTGGACGGGGTCAATTAGGCGGATCATTACCCAATACAATGGGTTAATACCATGGTGGTTACCCTTGGGTTTGCACTTTTTGAGCGCTTTTGCCCATACGTGACTTGGCACGTTATTTTCCGCGTGCATACGCGACTTCCCCTAGGCCAATCCGCGTATACCAAGAGACTTACTCTTTTTCAACATAGATTTAGCACTTGCTGACTTCTTTTCTTCACTGCCTTCTGTACATACTGCTGATACATTAGATTTACTTCATCAAGAACATATTCTATCAATCACAACTTCATCAAGTAAGTTGCCATCTTCTTCATCAAGTGAGTTGTCATTCAATGACAACACTTAGCATCATCTTGCTAACTAACATCATATCACATCAGATTTACATCGATTACCAAGTCCATCAAGTCAAGCATAACTTCATCAGGTGTATTGCCATCAAGGACAACACATGTCAATTGTCACATGTCTTCATCTTCATTCCGGTGGGTTACCATCAAGGACAACACTGTTGCATCATATTTCAACAGAGTTTGGTTTATTTTCTGGCTGGAGAAATATGTCGGTGGGACGTGATGAGTTAACGCGTGGAGTTAAAGCGCTTAACCACAAATCAAAGCCTCGAAGTCAAAACTTGATTTGATTTACCATCGGCGGGTTTTGGAAACCAAAACCACCCATTTCGCGCCTCTTTTTCCCCCGGAGCGAAACTACTCCAAAAAAATACGATCCGAAAGTGAGTTTTGGGCACGTCATCACCCAAGAACTACCCATTTTGTATGGCTCTCGGCTCTTAAACTTTGGCCTTTGAAAAAACACGAAATCCATGAGAACCGATCGATCCGAAGCACCTTGATCCGACGGCATTCGCGCGCCTAGAAGCACGGGCGATAAATCAAGGTACTATCCCGAGTGCTTTTTGTGTTATTACATGTTTATTTTATTCATAAAAAGTAGAATAGAGATGCATGGGCCCCTACTGAATAAAATATATGTCGTGTTGATAAAAAGCGTATAAATTCGAAATATTTGAAAGGATCGCGCCATTGTTGTAAAGTTTTAATATTACGACTGGGTAAAGTCACTTAAATATTTTTTTTTTAGTGTATCATATATTTTTTTGAGAAGGCGGCCATTGCTAAATCACTTTTGGAAAAGAAAATAACTATAGCCACTTATTCACAGTCATAATATTTCAGCTATCAGAGTGTAAAGTCGGATCAACCAAGTAAATGTTTTCTTGTAAATGATTTTCGTAGTGCTCATAGCTGAAATAAATTTTTGTACAAATATAAAATTTGCACACACCGGCTTCAAGAATATACACCAGTGGCTAATCTAGATTCAAATCCTCCTCCCGTCTTTGAAAAATACAAATCTTATCCCAAGAATTGTCGGAAGACAAGAAGGATTATTAAGTCCCGATCTGTCTTCGCATCTTATACTTGGCCCGATGAGTGGTGTTTTGTAGAAGATATTTCCTTTGACAAGAATTTTGAGCTTTATTTATTTAGAAATAAGTCCGAAACTGAAATTGATGATACAATTTTAGATCCCGAGTTCCTTGTAGATATTGAAGTCAAAAGAGAAAATTCCTCCATCGACGATCAAATTTTGAACTCTCACAGTCCATCACCGCAACTAATATTCCCCGAGCCTTCGTAATCATCGTGAACAACACTCCCTCCTCCCAATTCATCGACATTCCCATCGCTCGCTCTCATTTGTCATCTCCTCCATCAACACCTCCCTTAAATCCCAGAATATAAATCTTGTTGTAAATCCATCGAGAGTTATGGTCGCTAGATATGCACCCCGTGGTTTTACCTCGGGTTATTAATGACTTTTCCCGTTGATTATCAAAAGTAAAATTCCCATCTTTGATGCCAATCGGAGCATTACAACCCAACAACATGTTGATAAAATGAATGAATTTTTTTGATCTACATGAGGTATAAGGAAAGAATGTAACTACCGAGGTTGTTTGTTTAGAGCTTCGGAGGTGAAGTTAGGAAATGGTTCGAGCCTTACCACCGGGCTCAATTCACACTTTTCGGGAGTTACACACTCAGTTCTTGGACTCGGTGGGAGGTAAAAAAGAACCCACTCCAAATTACGTCCGAATATGAGAATATTAGAAGAAATGTGGGTGAAACCGCACGGGACTATTCTTTAAGATTCAATGCTATATATAATTCTATTCTAGCTAACCTCGAAGCCTCTCGTGGGATTAGCATTGCTGAAATTTCTAGATGGTTTTGATGCCGACATGGCATATCGACCAC
The DNA here is from genome assembly GCA_034641835.2 of Pinus albicaulis. NCBI lineage: Eukaryota > Viridiplantae > Streptophyta > Pinopsida > Pinales > Pinaceae > Pinus > Pinus albicaulis. Next base: position 9,866 of record JAXQQM020078068.1, read on the forward strand.
GTGAAAGAAATCCATCTTCACTTGAAGACATGTGAAGATAGCAAGTGAACGTTGAAGCTAATCTGCTGGCTAAAAGAGCACAGAACAGATCTGAGAAGAGAGTCACAGTGAAAGAGGAGGCTTCTCCTTCAGATAAAAAAATGGACACTCTTATCAAAACAATGGAGAAGATGGTTGATAGATTAACCATTGCAAATAGACCTAAGCCTAAAATAAGAAATTCGAATTTCAAAGGGTAGCAACCACAATTTAGAATTAAACAGAGAGAGAAAAGAGCGCAAGACCAAGCAGCGTCACCACAATGCGACAGATTAAAAACACCTTTTTAGCAGTAAATATGTGCAAGGGACAGACTTAGATGATGATGATCCCGTGATTGAAGCCAATCAGTTTTTTCACGGTACTGATGGTGCACCAATTTTCGTCATTAGAAGATGAAGAATACACAATGGCGACTCAGCACATTCAAAAAGACAAAAATTTCATTTTAGCCAATGACATGATGTTGGAAGAAGAGTCCGATGAATACGAGAGAGGGTACATGAATGCTCTATCAGCTTAGCAAAGGCGATACTCTTTAAGGAATAGAGACGTTACAATCACTCCCATTCGTAAAAGAAAAGAGCTCCAAATGAAGAACAATGCACAAGAAAGGAAAAGACGTCCGATCCTTCCTCCGACAAAGCACCGTAGCTATTAATACAACAAATGAAAAGAACTACAGAGCACAAGAAAGGAGCAAAAAAGAGAAGAAATACCCTCCCATTAAAGAGGTAGAAAAAAGCTCCTTATTTTAATTTAGAAAATGAAATTTCTAAACCGAAAGTGTCTATGCCCTTGACTCGAGTTGGTGAAGAATAGTGCATATAAAAGTTTGTTTGTCTAAAGTCTTGCAAATAGACTCGCTTTTCGATATGGTTAATGTAGAATATGACTACCCCGAACTTATATTTGGTCCAACTGACAGAAGAGTCTAAAGAAAATGGAGTCCCTCCCTTTTACCTAAGTCTTAGGGTGCATGAGTTTATCTTCCATAATGCTATGTTGAACTCCGAAGCCTCACATAATTTGATACCCAAAGCTGTCATGGAGAAGCTAGGCCTTGATATTACTTGAAAATACCATGACTTGTATTCTTTTGACTCAAGTAGGGTCCATTGTATTGGTCTTATCAAAGACTTGGTAGTGTCTTTAGATCAAATCCCAGCCAAATTTTTTTTGATGGATGTAGTAGTTGCCAATGTCCCACCAAGGTTTGGAATGCTTTTATCTAGGTCTTGGGGTGCTAAACTCAAGGGAACTATGCATATTGACTTCTCTTATGCCACTGTCCCTATATTTGGCCAGTTGAGAAAGTTATATATGGAAAAGAAAATGAAATATATGATTACTAGCAAAGAGAAGTCAGTAAACCATCCCATTAATGCTATCCACACATATCTAGAATCCTTTGTCTTGTATTCTGATGGTGGTTTAAATAATGAGAATGTTCAGTTGGTGCAAGTAGATGAAATTCCCTGATATTTCAAAGAATTTCAGAGGATTCCTCGAATAGGAAAAAGACAAAGCAACAAGAACTTCGGAGTCTCCCCTGCCCGCGCAAGTAAAAAGACAGAGTGAATGTACCGAAAACGACCAAGGTAGAGAGTAGAAAGAAACAAAATTCCAGCATCTACAAGAAGAGGAAGAAGGCCTATGGAGCATGGATTTTGATGGAGCTTTTTGGTAAGGATGGAGCTGGTATTGGAATATGGATTAGGAGCCCCGTTTTCCAGCCTAAAAAGGTTCCCATCAATGTTAGAGTTTGTGCTTATAAGTTGGCCTTTGACCGCTCTAACAATGAAGTAGAATATGAGGCTTTGATTGCGTGTCTCAAAATTTTGAAGAAGTTGAATGCAAAGAGGATTTCGTGTATGGTGACTCAAAAATTGATAATCAAACGGATGAAAGGATAATACCAAGCTAAACATCCGAGATTAAGGGAATACAGAAATGCAAAGTCTTGGATATTTTGAAGACGTTCCCGGAATACACTTTGATAGCAAGTATCTAGGATGTAGAATCGCATAGCCGATTCTCTTGCCACTATCGCCGTAAACCCGAAGATTTCGATGAACTCCAACAATAAGTTTGAGATCTATGTCAAACATAGGCCTGCATTCTCGAACAATTTAAGGTATTGAAAATTATTTTGGGATGATAATGAGATTAATACATTTTTGCAGGGTGATGGAAAATTCAAATACACTCCAATAGAAGGTGAGTATGAGGTTGATAATTAGGAGTTGGAAGCGTGCATCTAAAGGATAATGTAATTCCTAAAGGGTTTCGTACCTCTAGAGGAGATTTTTGACAAGGATGATGTTGCAAAGAAGCAAAGCTTGGTGCCCACTGAGAAAGGAGTTGAAGATGTGAATCTTGGAACACCTGAAAAGCCCAAGTTTGTGAAAGTTGTCAAAGGCATTATCCCTTGAGGTAAAGGAGTAGTATGTTAAGTTTCGTTTCAAATTTTCTGATGTGTTTTCATGGGATTATTTAGATTTGAAAGTATATGATAAAAAACATAATCCGAAAGATACTATTCCTATCAAGCCGTATCAAAAGAATTTTTAGACTAGAAGCTAAGAAGAATCAATCTGAAGGCTCGTTGCCATCCATTGAAAAAGAGGTAAAAAAGTTGTAAAAGGCAGGTATCATAGTTCCCATTATATTTTCAGACTAGATTTCAAATTTGGTCCTTGTCGTTAAGAATACTGGAGTGATAAGATTGTGTATAGATTTTCGGAATTTGAATAAAGCATCTTTAAAGGATAATTATCCACTTCCGAAAATGGACCATATTCTGCAGAGAGTTGTTGGAGCATCCAGAATGTCATTACTTGATGGCTACTTAGGCTACAACCAAATCTTGGTGCATGAGAAGGACCAAGATAAAACTTCCTTCACAACACTCTCCGGGAACCTTCCAGTGACGCTAAAATGCTATTCAAACCGAAGAATGCCGGAGCTACTTTCCAACGTGCAATGGACATCGCTTTTGAAAATGAAAAAAGATGTTTTTATTGTTGTTTATTTGGATGATTTGACAAGTAGTTTTCAAGATCAGATGATGAACATTTGCATCATTTGAGATTTGTTTTTAGCATTGCAGAAAGTTTGGGATTTCTCTCAATCCCAAAAGAGTCTCTTTGCCATGGATGAAGGAAAATTGCTAGGGCATATCATCTCTAAAGAGGACATCCGTATTGATCTAGCTAGAGTGGAGGCAATTCAACTCATAGATCTTCCACAAAATAAGAAATAGATTCGAGCCTTCAATGGTAAGATGAGTTTTTTGCACGATTTATACCTAACTTGGCTAAAAATTTGAGAGAGATGACCAATATGTTGAAGAAGGACAAAAACTTTTAAATGGAGTGAAGGGGGCTATCAATTCATTCAATTTGGTGAAGTTTTCTTTGTCCAATGGCCCAGCTTTTGATTAGTCCCGACTATACTCGAGATTTTATCATATTTTCCTTTGCATCCGAGCATACTATGGCTGTTGTTTTTAATGAAAAAGAGAGATGACATAGAAAAAGCCAATTGCCTTTTTCAGTAGGACTATTAGATATGTCGCTTTGAGATACAATATTATTGAAAAAATAGTCATTGGCACTTATCAAGGCATTGAAGTATTTGAGGGTCTATATTCTCGCATTCACATACTATAGCATATGTCCGTAATGTAGCGATGAAGGATGTCTTGATGCAAAGCCGATCCGGAAGGACGAAGAGGCAAATGGATAGCAGCTATGCTAGAGTACAACTTGGAGATAAAAGCCACGAAGTTGATCAAAGGCCAGGGCTTGGCGAAATTGATGGCCCAATCAAATCTGCGTGCCTTGGATATAAACCTCATAACACGAGTAGCAGTAAGACGAAGATGAAGGTTTTTTCGGTTCCAATTTCGTGATATTTTCTACAAATCCCTCGTGGTATTCTGATATTGTCTATGTCCTTCAGCATTTGTCACCTCCTACGTGCATGTCTAAGAGTAAAGGTAGATCTATGAAACTTATATCGCCTAAATATTGTATTTTAAATAATGATCTGTATTGGAAACATCCAGGAGGCATTCTGCTAAATTGTCTGGTGGAAGAAGAAGCTCAGAAGGTAATGCATTATTTTCATAAAGGTGACTGTGGTGTTCACTTGTTTTGGAATACTACAGCCAATAAGGTATTAAGAGCAGGGTATTATTGGCCCACATTGTTTTCTGATTTATATAAAACAGTGATGAATTTTCATGAATGCCAAATCTTCCAAGGGAAGAAGAAACTGCTTCCACTTCCCTTGAAACCGCTCAGTGAACGCGCCCTTTCAACGGTGGGGGGCTCAATTTTTATAGGAGAGATTCATCCCACGTCCTCAGCACATCACCAATAGATATTGAGAGGAAAAAATTACTTTTCAAAATGGATCAAGGCCATCCCAGTGAGGCAAGCAACTGACATGGTAATTATTTAGCTCCTTGAATCGAATATTTTATCTCGTTTTGGCTTCCCATGTAAAATTGTAATGGATAACGTAGGAGCATTTCGATCCAAGAAAATGGTCGATTTATGTGACAAATATAATATCACATTGGGCCATTCCACGACATAATATCCACAAGATAATGGCCTGGTAGAGTCATCGAACAAATCAGTGATATATATAATTAAGAAAATGCTGGAGGCAAACAAAATAAATTGGCACCGAAAGCTCATCAATGCATTGTGGGCAGACAGAGTTAGCAGTAAGAAATAAATAGGTATGTCGCCTTTTGAATTAGTGTATGGAATTTATGTTGTCTTTCCCACATCTCTTACAGTCCCAGTTATGAGATTATTGCAAGAAGTTGGTAGTGAGGACGATGACAATCAGCGAAGGATCAACTAGATGATCCACCTTTAGCAAACAAGAGAAGAAGTGTCACAGAAAGTGATTCGACTACAGGGAGAAGATTAAAAAATATCTATGATTGAAAGATCGAAGCAAAAAATTTTCAATTTGGATGATGTAGTGTTTAAATGGGATGCAATGAATGAAGACAAAGGGAAGCACGGTAAGTTTGAAAACCTTTGGAAGGGACCATATAGAATTTTAGCATACAGGGGACATAATGCCTTCTTGCTTTCAGAAATGGATGGCCAAGATTTCCCTAGAGGAGCGATGAAATGGTAGGTCGTTGAAGCACTACCGTTGTTGAAGACAATGGATCGGGATCTATATTATCATCATTTTATATACCATGTTATTTTTTTTCATCGTAGTTCAAGTACACAATCATTCAAGTTTGGGGGCCCGAGGTGAAGGCTATAAAACTTGGATGATATGTGTATGATTTGGTTTTATTTCGGTTTTCAGTCTTATTCTTGAGTTAGAGTCGATTTTTCATTTGTATCGCTTTTTCAGCATTTTTTGACTCCATGCCCAATGGATAAGGCTACTTGGTCTACAATTTTCTTGGCACCTCCAAGGAGCTACCATCCCCATTGGAGCCAATGTTAGTGTCAGTCTATTCATACTACCATTAGTGATAAAAAATGTTCTTTTGCATCTGCATATTAGGAGTTTCATACCGAATAAATTTCACCATTCTGCTAGGTCATGGATTCATTGCTGGTAGTAATTTTTCATCAGTTTTCCCTCATGAGGTACTTGTTGATTCTCCTCTCTATGGTCTTTGGTCATGAGTCACATTCACTTTCAAAAATCATGTCAGTAGGTAATAGGATGGGTCTCATTAGTTTCTAGGGTCTCACCATGGTCAAAATAATGAGTCAAATGTCAATAAATATTAGTAAGGTCATGAGGAAGTCAATAAACTCAAAGTCACAGCACTTGGAAGATCAAAGAGACATTTTATTTAGCTTGATGTAATTTTCACCTCAAAACCATGTTTTGAGGTGAGAACATGATATTTTTCCTTTATTATCATTCATTTTGTAATTATATCATCATATGTAATAAGTCACAATTCGAAGTCTGCCATCTCCACAAAGTCACCATCCTGCCTTCAAAGAAGTTTTCCACGAGCATGTTAACCACCAAATCATCTCCCAAATAGATCCATCGGAAAAGAGCTTGGAAAGATATTTCCAACGGTATATTACACCCTTAAACCCGACTGGATTGAAATTTATGCTTAAGTGAAGTAAAAAATCCCTTATATCCCTCAAAGAATCCCTATTTCCCATTTTCCCTTAAACCTTATGTTTAAAGTTTTAATATTTCCCTTAATAAAATCCCTTTTCCCCTGCTCCGATTATAAAATCGCATTATAAAACTATTTAAAACAAAAAATGTGATTTACGCATAACCACTTCCCCTCCATACCATAGAACTTTATTATAAAATCAAAGTTCGTATTACAAGTAATCTTCCCCCTGCCGTTCCAAACCACTTCCCCACCATATAGTGATACTATGTAATAAAAATTTATAATAAAGTTTTATATCATATAAACCCTGCCACATTTTCCTTTTCTATCGCAATCGCAACATTTTTATTGGATGCCTCTATTGGCTCTTTGCCAAACTTCTGATGCGATTCAATTAACACTCCCGATTGTAATATCCCCCGATAAAACCTGCTCGCAAACATCCCCACCGTTGATTTGTTAACCTGATTCGACAGCTCATAGCCAATCACAACATCCCCATAGAAACATCCAAAATACTCTCTTCCATCACAACTCCCTGACAACCTTCTCCCGATTAATCCTCACACACTAGACCATGCCCTGCCCAATCGGATGGCCCACACCAGCTTCCTCCCAATCGCATCGCAGATTTTGCATGCACCTCACTTCCTCCCACCCAATTTAATACATTGTACGCCCATCATAATATCGCCATCTGCCACAAAGTTCTTTCCCTTTGAAAAACTTAAATTTTTTTATTTTTTTTATTATATAATACTTCCTAATCAATTGTAAAAGTTTGGGTTCAATCACAAATTAATGACACCATGTTTCATATATGTTTCCATCTGCGCCTTCTCCATTGCTGCATTCCTATCACCCTGCCCACTTCCCCCCCATAAATCCTTTAACTGCTTTCATAATAAAAAGGCTTTCTTCCTTTTGCAGCTTATATTTCAATACCTCGCTTCATAAGGATTCTCCCCTTCGATCGCATTTCCGCAAAGCTAATACGCCCTAGTTCTTAAAGCCTCAATGAACTGCATAATACCTTTGCAATGATAAGATATTACACAGCTTTTTTTATGTTATATCTCTCCCTCCTCCATATCTTCTGATTTGATTATGACAAGTGTATCCCGCCTCCTTCCTTCTCCTTTTCCCAGGCATCTGTAAAATATTTTTCCCTTCACCTGGAAGCATTATTTCATTCTAGCTAGCCTTACGGCTTATAAATGTCGGTTTTCTTCAAATGAATAATGGCAGCAAATAAACAGTCACTCAAGCCAGAGATTAACTAAAATGTAAATATGTCTACAACACAGAAAAAGTAGGGACTTATCATTTATTTTAGTATTCAATAACGAATCGAAATCGCCCCGCAATCAAATGTAACATTTGTCTTTCTAGTGTAATGGTGATTTATTTTCTAAAGATTAGTTTTAAATTTTAAAACTCATAAAATAGCTCCCTTTTTTGTTGATCTATGTTCCCACATTTCAGATTATTTATTGTAATTGTAAATCATTTGTAAAATGGTCCTAAGTCCGTAATCAACAATGGGAATAGTGTGTTAATTTCATTCACTGTATGAAATAAAAGAGTGATTAATAGATAAACTCTAATTTGTGGGATCCATGTGGTATGAGATTTAGCATTTATTTTTCTCCTTTGTTTCATTTGTAAATTGTTATGTTTCACCTCTCATCTATAAACATTTCCTTTGGAATGCTTTCAAGATAAAAAGGTAGGATCCATTTTTATGCCCCCGCTTTGGGAAATAATTCATACTCTGTGTTTTTTTTCATCTATTTGAAAAGGATCCATTTATTGGGCCCTTTTTCAACTCCTCACCAATCTTTCCATCCCACCTTTATTCAAATCTTATTGCTAAATATCTTGCCTATCTTGCTCCCCATGAAATACCCCCTGTGTCCCGATTTAATCCCATAGTTTCAACTGTCCATTTTATTGCACACATCCCCGAAATTTCATTCATTTATTAAACCTTTTCCTATCATTTTATCTAGCCTAATATTAGTCCATTATTATATTCTATTGAATATCCATCTTTACGGAGAGATCCCTCTCCTATCCTTGTAGGGCTAGCTACAAGGCTAAGCATGGTTTAGTTGTTACCCCTGTTTTGCCCTTTTTCAGCATGGGGTCTCGATTCGGGTGCTAACATCCCCTCAACGATCGTAATCCTAGAAACGTAACCATTATTTTTGGTTAGCAAGGCTTCACCCGTATTTGACTTGTACTTCACACCAAAAAAACCTGTAGACATCGGTGCTTTCAAAAAACAACCTATAAGAAGATCATAATCTCACTCGAGATGGATTATGGGTGGTTGTAGAACAAGGTTTTTGTAGGCTTGAGGGACTGCGGTGAGGTGGATTTACTTTTATTTTTATTACTTAATCAATATTCTAACATACATTTAACTACTATGTGGTTAATATTACTTAATTATTGCGCATTCTTCAAATAAAAATAAATACATTCAACATAAGATAAATTGTGCTATCATTACTTCACGTAAACAAAGAAAGAAAACAAAACACAGAAAGACACAAAATATGCTCCAAAATTGCATCTTCTTTATTATGGTAAGTCTATTCAGCACATTCACTTCTTTGAACTCTGCACACAACTACATATGGTCTTTGCACAAAGCTGCAAACTCTTCAAAGTCTCCAAGTACTCATCTGTGGAGCCTTCCCTTAAGGCCCAAAATAGAATAAAGACATATAATACTATATCTTGTGCTCATAAACTATCCATGTTATGAATTTGACACCACATCGTAATTTTATATAGCTTTGCATCAATAGAAAACCATTGTCCATAAATCATGGGATAGACAAAATGACCCAATTTCCATTACAAAATGAGGGGCTTTGACCTGCCTCGAAGCCGCTAAACACCACACGGTAAATCTACGTTCATGTTACCATGCACACCACTCCTCCAACTGCTGAGTCTTTGACCAAAATTGGACCAAGTTGGGTTTTTCCAAACAAAAAGCACCAACAAACACTAAACATATACACATAATGTACAAAATTTATTTCCAATTGATACTATTTCATCCAAACTTTTTTTTCTTTGAATGACCTCGCACATGAGTTGTTAAAGTCCCTTCATTTCCATATCATAGGAGATTCAATTCCAAAGGTGACTTAAATACATGACATTCAATCAAAATAGGATGTAAACTATCAATATTGGTATTGAAATTTTCAATACCCTTGAATTGTAGCGATCCCGATAGAGTTTTTTTGATTTTCGTGTTAAGGCCATGCAAGAGATATAGCAACATAGTTTCATTATTTGTAGCAAGAGACCTTAAAATTCCTTTCATCTCATTGGCATAATAAAATTCATCCACCTCATACATTTACTTGTGTAATATAAGTTTGTGTATTTTCCCATCCAAACTACATAGTATTCACTTAATCTTAGGATAAAGAGAAATTCTTTCCCGATCGAAATTCATGTGGCTCCATAGAAGCATCACTCTTTAACATATTCTACGCAATGTTTCAAGATAATTTTGGACCTGCAAACTAAACTTTTCTTTAAATTATTTTCCAAACATCAATCCTTTGACCCTCATGTTGGAAAATAATTAATATAATTTGATTTTTCTTCTCTCTTCCAATTATATAGTTATGCATTTCCTCCAAACCGGATGAGAGTCATCTATCTGCCCCACCATGTTTCCAAACATCATTCAATATTTGTTTCACCCAATTTGGAGTCTGATTCAACATGAGGAGGCTCTTCTCGATCTATAGTCAAATGATGTAGAAATATAGTAACATATTGGGCCCTCATCCCAGGCCAGTACATTCATTTCGAAATCATACCGCATTGGCTCAACAACAAACCAACCCAAAGCGTCTCAAGAAACACCGTCCTAGGGAAGATGAAGCCCCAAAAAAAATTGAGAATGCCATCCAAGTCAATCAAATCCAATGGAAATTAAAGAAATAATATCATATATCTATGAGAAACAAAGAATGAATGAATAACATTGATATATTCACTAATTAGATATGTGGGAGATATCATTGCTTGACCAAGTATGATTTGAAAGCCTCATGAAAGATCTTTGAAATAGATCCATGCACATGTCGAATAATGTATTGGATGAACACTCTTCAATAATATATTCAATGTTGCTATTACATGGAAATATATAACATGATATATAATGTTGTCGCTACATATTAGATTCTTAGTGTATATCATTGTTGATTCAACGCTCAATATAATATATCAACAAATATATTATAATGCTCCTTAATATTTCTTTAGATAATAATATAGTGTTGTGCCACAGTCTAAAATATATCCATGTTTGCCAATATATCTATCCATCACAATCATATTAGTTGAATACATCTCTCAACAAAATCATTAAATCATGGTCATTGTAATGTGTGACCTCCCATGGAATTTTTGCCTCACAATTTTTTCATTTCTTAATGATCTCCCTCTCCAACATTAATATTCATGTTGACCACAAATAGAAATAGATAATATAATTGAAATAGTAACCAATACACTACCCATTATTTAAATGTTGGAAATATTTTGATTTTGTACCTTTTATCAAAGATGTGTTATAATATACATAGATGTATGTTAAAATGAACAACGGAATAATTTAAAGTCATTGCACCAAGAACTAAGGCTTGGAATTCCAAATAGAATGGTATATATACCACATTTATTAAACACATAACACATATTCTAACACCGATAATGCTCGGTAAAACAACCATTTTTATTTACAACAAATCATTATCCACTATATTATTTGTCCTTCTACAACTCATCTCCATATTTCAATAATTATAAATTCTAACAATAAATATTTGCATCCCCATCTCATGACGTTGGCATGCACATCCACATTTATTTCTTATGAATTGGCGAGAGGATCTACTCGGTAAGGTTGAAGACCTCCAACTATGTGTAACGGATAATATTTTCATTCATGTCCATTGCCTCGATATAATTGCTCCATAAATCAAGCCGACATGCACTCAGTGAATTCAAGACAATTTCTCATGTTGTAGACTAGTATCAATTTTAAATATATATTTGTTAGGAGGAATATATAATTAAAAGCTGATATGAAAGCTACACTCTACAAAAAATATCCACAAGTTGATGCATAATTGGTATTATTCTCGCCAATTTTAGAATATAAATTATTGTCCTCCCAAGAAACATTTGTTCCTTTTAAGAGCTAATTAATTTCAACAAGTATGTGATGGCGAGCCTCAAATTCTGATCGTGATATTTTACAAATCTAATGGTAAAAATCCAATATATATTCCTATATTTGATCTTTAGTTCAACTTCAAAAAAATAATATGAGATCCGTGTTGAGGATAAAGTATCATACACACAACAAGTGCAAGAAATATCTAAGCATTGAAAAATCATGGCCCTTTCTTTTAATAGGGTCAAATTTCGCCCTATGGCCCAACGTCAAATGAGGAGAGCCATATCACAAAACCAACATTAGTGGAACTGAATCAATTCCATTTCATGTCTCAACTAGGTTAAATGAGTGCTTAGGCGATGAGTGAACTATGAATTATTTTAGACAAATTGCAGACTAGAGGTTGAAACTGAGTTCTATTAAAATGGGTGATTTGAGAACTAAGGTTTGGTTGTTATTAACTATGGTTTTAGGTTAACTCCCATGTTACTTGGTTTTCTTATTCATAGTATCAATCGGTGGAAAAAGTGGAAACAAAATCTCTTGCATCATATGATGGGTCGATGAATGTGTGTGATATGTGTCATTCTCGGGCATGAAGGAACAAAAGAAATGGTGGGCACTTGTTTGGGAGGTTGAAAAGGATTTGCACCAATTGTTTCCACATTAACTTCCTTGTTCTTAGTCACCACAGACTCATCCTTTGTCACACCCTTCTTCCTATTAAAGTGAACATTTGATCTAAGGATTGAAAATGATTTTTTGTGGCTTCAACATAAACATTTGCTGCATTGACCCCACTCTCTTCGAGCAAAGGAACCAGAACTTGCTCCTCTTTCTTCCCAACATTTCAACTTCTGTGGGTCACTATTTATATAGGGGATTTTCGAAGATTTCTGGTGGTCTCAACAGAATCGTTAATTGGATCAGATGTAGTTTTAGTTGAAATATCGACTACATTGACCTTGTCCTCCGCTAAAATAGTGCTATTTGCTACTTATTTCTTTTGCCAAACCTTTAATCCCACTTTTTTGGGGCATGTTGACCCTTCCTATTTCCTTTATCTCTTTTTTCTTTATCTTTCTTCCTTCTTATTTTTTTAGTTTCATTTCACATTTATTATGAAACATTACATCTATTATGAAATTGAGAGTATATATCATTTAATTCATGATCAAAGTCCCATTGAACTTGTTTTCTCTTTTTTCTTCTCTTACTTCAAGCAACTTAGCTTCTTCATAACTCATATATAGATGCAAACATATTTCCATAATAGCCTCCGATGTTGTTGCACTTGTTTTATCTATTTCTTTTACTACTTTAACCAAATTAGTTTCCTCATAACTCTTATATAGATGAAAACATATTTCCATAATAATCTTTCTTGTTTTTTGCACTTGTTTTCTCTTTTTTCTTTTCTTAATTTAACCAACTTAGCTTTTTCATAACTCATATATAGCTACAAACATAATTTCATAATAGTATTTTTTAGCTACATTTCAAGTTTTTTTTAGCTGGAGTGGTGTCTTGCCTAAGTTCTTAGGTGAAGTTAATCACTCCTCATAGTTCTACTAATGATAGGTAAAGGGTCATGTCTATGTCATTCCTCATGTATAAGATTGGTTTGAACATATTATTTATTTGTTCCAATGCATTCTCAGTGCTGCTCTCCTCCTAAGATGTTGTTTCTCTTATAACACTAATTGAATGAGTGTCTTGATGCCTAGAGAAACTCCCCATACAACTATGGTGACCTCATTATGTAATAGGAGTAAAAGGATGCTCAGTTTTCTTCCTCTTCCACACGTTTTCCTTATGTCTTGTTTTTTTTGCATTTCTTTCATTTTTTGGTCTTCTTGTTTTTGGTCCCAAAATTTGTTTTGAGTCCTTTAGAGTATTTGAAAACATTCAATCCTTGGCATTGTGGCTAATATCTATACATACATAACATCTTGTTTAACCAAGAAAATTTTTTAAATTGTTTGTGTACTCTTTTTCTCTTATTTGAATACAAATTACATTCAAAGGACTCGATGTCTAAATTTGTTGCACAAATAACAATAACGATGGAAGTGTTTTTTTTACTTGGTTTATGATTGTCTTATTTTTTTTGTTAGCTTTAGTGAGCCTTATTTTTGTTGCATATTCTTTTTATTAATCTTTCTTTCTATTATTTTACATTCAACTTCAACAAGTCTAGATTCATAACAAGAAAAAAACATGATATCTTTCACAAGGGGAAAGAATATTGTTGGCTTGAGGGGGTCCTAACCGAACTTCGTAGTTTAAGGTTTGCCAACAAACCCCCTATACTACTAGCCCCTTTGGCAATGACCTAATTTCGTAGGCCAAGGTCTCACCTAAAGTAGTATGGGAGGGTGTCGCACCCTAGGAGAGAGTAGGTAATTAAGGCGGATCGATGTCCGCAACTATCGTGTTCACACCGATCGAGTCTATTGGCAAGCTTTATAACAAGTATAATTAGCAAGTAATCATAAAAAAGTTATTCTCATTAAAATATCTTATCAATACATTCGCATCCATGTGCGTATCAAGAATTACCATCACAAAAAAATTGTAATCGCAGACTAATTCCTAGATCGCAGATACATTCACAAACTTTAAATAAATAACATAGATGGACTTTAGTAATAAAAACGATCAGTCAGATACCATAAAGATACTTCAAATATATTCCACAATCATTAGTATCCAAAAACCCAATTACAACCCAAAACACAACCCGTGCAAATAGTCGATGGTGTCCGCACATAGCAGATCGAGGATCTCTACGCATAGAGCTAACAGAGTCCTTACCAAAAAACAACCCAAAACATATCTTAACAATTCACATGTGCCATCAATCAATCTTCTCCTTCCTTAATATACCAAACTATCTATCTATCTATATCATCAGATCCTTTTCTACCCTATGGTCCGCAAAACCATGGTTTACGGACCCTAGATTTACCCTTTAACCCATTACAAAAAAATGGGGGCTTTGACCCGCCCCCAAAACCCCTACACCGGATCAAGTATTACAAAATTATATAAAAAACACATCTTGGGGAACCCCGTTCCAAGAGGCCCCCCAACACAATCTTGTGACTCATCCCGAGTCACAACGGTCATGGGGTTTGCATCTTCGCTCGAAGTCGCTTGATGGCATGGACCCAGAGGAGGCAAGCACTCCTTCTCTCTATGCAATAGCATTTTGTGTAATATCCACCAACTTCTGCAAAGTTGGGCCTTCGAGAGCGGCCATGACACTTTCTAGTGTCCGGTTCGGGCTTGTTTAACTCGCAACATCCACTTCCCGAGATAGCTTGAGGGCTCCGTCGGCCCAAGGCTTGAGGTGGTCACTAAGAACCTTCTCTTTTGTGGTGGAGCTCTTCAATGTCATCTCTAAGTGTGTCACCGGTATGCGATCGTGCCACGCGTTGAGCCGGGATCAAAGTGGACATAGTAGCTTCTAGCTACTCAAAAATATTCCTCCTTCGTAGTGCAGCTCTTGATTAAATTTGTGTAGGGGAGGATCACGCTGCACCTTAGACCACGTCTCCATAGCTATCTCCAACAATTCTATGCCCTAAGCGATCCGAGCCGTAATGGCATTGGTGGCCTCTATGACCCAGCACGGCTTGTCGGGGCTCTTACCTCGGTGTTGGGAAAAAATACTCGAGAGTGAATCGATATTTAGGGCATACTCAAAAATTTATACTTTTTCTTCCTTTAAAACCCATACACTAATTTAATGAAGCCAACTCGCATATACACGTGGATATCCTTAATAAAACTCGCATATTAACAGAGATTTCATTATGCTGATAATTATTAGCTTAGATCATTGCATCATTCCTTCATTAGATGTTTAGTAAGCAGTAAACATGTGCAGTAATAAAAGAATAAATCATCACACATAAGCAACACACATGAACACCGGGATTTAAGGTGGAAACCCAATTCGGGAGAAAACCACCGTTGTCGTCGTCTCAGTCTTCAATATTTTATTATAAAGAAAAAATCGTACAACCATGTACTGGTGTAGACTCATACCAAACGACGCTGTGCACCCACCGCTAAGGCTACAACCTTCTCTTGTTTACCAGCCTCTCTTGGAACGGAGCTACAACCCCCCGCTCTCGTTTACCGGCCTCTCCCTGGAAGGGAGCCACTCGCCCCCTACTCTCGTTTACTAGCTAGCACCGGAAGGGAGCTACAACCCCCTTACTAAAGGCTTCGACCTTCAAGACCTCTCGTGGACAACGTTTCATCACTTTTCATACTCGGATCCAACATCTTCCATACAACATACCTTGTAGGCCACTTTTCATCATATTTTCGAAATCGGACCCACTCCACACATTTAAGCTCAACATTCATCAAACCGAAAAATTATAACCCCCATCAATTCGTTCATTGAATCATCAATCAATCAACCAACAACTTGATCTTCAATTAACATAATCATCAAGCATATTCATCATTCAAACAACCCAGTTTCCGTATGAATACATCATTGATGAGATAGCAAGTAAAACATCGAACAAATCGTACATTTGATTCCACTTACTTAAGCAAACCCTAGATTCCATACGCGCTTTCTACTTCACTCGAACCCCGCGTATGCATGCGCTTTCATGCACTCGACCCGCGTATACTTTTGTGCATTCTTTAGAAACCCCGTCGCCCATACGCGCTTTGCCTTAAGCATACCCACGCATACACACGCTTTTGCCGAAGCGAACCTCGCGTATACATCCGTAACTTTTCAGATCGTGTAGCTCTTCGCATCAGATAAACAACTCATAATTCATCGTTTACTTCGTAAAGTATTTCACCTCATCTCGTATCTAAATATTCCATAAACAAATCTAGAAAATACATATACATTTCAGATCTAGAGATCCCTCTTCATCATTTTCTTCATTGGTGCATCATAGATTCAGATCTATCAATCAAGAACAGAGTTCATCCATGCAGATATTCCTTAGAGAGATTTATTCATTCACCACCCTTACTTATGCCCCCTTGCACAATGATTTTCTTCTCCTTATATAGATTTAGCCTTTTTCAATACCATGAGTCAAAACCACTCAACTACTAATGGTATTCCTAGACGAGATCAAATAGATATTCTAACGCTCAATACAATGGGTCAATACCATGGTAATACCCGATTTATAAATTTAGAGCGTAAATAGCCATACGTGACTTGGCAAGTATTTTTCCACGTGCATACATGACTTCTCCTTAACAAACCCACATATGCCTTGTGACATACCTTGTTTAACATTATTCGGCACTTTCGAATTCCTTTCTTCCGTCGCTTCGAACTAATCTGTAGATACATTAGATTTACGTTATTAACAACTCATCAAGTCAGTTTCCATCATGAAGAACTCCATTAAGCAGGTTCCATCAAAATCAACACATTGTATCACATTGCCAACAATCTCCCCTTTAACTCATCAAGTAGGTTGTCATCAAATTTATCAAGTAGGTTGCCATCAAGGACAACACTCTGCATCATATGGCCAACAATCTTATTTCATCAAGTAGGTTTCCATCAAGGACAACACATGCCAACAATCTCCCCCTTTGGACTTGATGGCAACCATGATGGTGTTTGATCACCACAACGGATAGATACATTGATGATAACCATTATGCAAACACCATGATGCTCTCCCCCTATTCAAACACCATGCTACTCTCCCCCTATGACATCAAGGGAAAAGGGTGGATCAAAACCAAAACAAGGTTTTTCTTCTCATGTAGAAAGAAGAGCTTTTGCAGATCTGATGTGTATTGAAGTTACCATGCTCCCCCTGAGTTCATGGTGAATCTTCAAACATATTTTTCAATGAAGTACATCACTTTATGACCTTTCCTATCAACAAGGACTCATACTTACATCAAATATCCAACCAAGTGGATTTACATATCTGACTCATGTACCCAACCAAGTGGGTTTACACATTTTGACTCAGCTACCCAACCAAGTGGGTTTACAAATTTGACTCAAGTACCCAACCAAGTGAGTTTACACATTTGAACAAGTCCTTTACATGACTAAATGTTACAATTTTACATCATAGGTCTCAACATGACCTTTTCATCAAATTACAAATATGGATTTTTATAATCAAGATCAAGGAATCTCAATCATGAGATAAGATCATAGCAAATCAAGAGAATGCCAACAATGCATCCTTTCCACATGACCAATGCTCCCCTCTTAGCTTGTGCATCCCGAACACTTTCAACAAAGAAATCATCAAGGCATCTTCATCAACAATATCGTAGAATGAAACAAAATTATGAAAACCCGGAACACCACCGAGAGATACCAAACAAGATAAAGTAAATCTGCATTAAAAAATGTCGACTCTGAAACATTTTGTCGATAAATACCCATACGCTAGCTTTTCTATGTATGAACTCGCGTATATACGCGATCGTCTTTTAGAAATCACGCGTATCCAACTTAATCTTCCGAAATTTAATCGTATTTGATCCTCTCGCATGACAGAGACTACTCTCAACTTCTGTCCGAGATATTCAAATGCTTCCCCGGGATATATGAGAGAATAAAGATAGGACAATGTAGCTATGTTTTTCAAGTGCATCAAGAACTGTGCCTTCGTAATTTTTGTAGCATCAACAAATTCTTCCTAATAGGAATTATCATACCAGAACAACTTCTTCAATAGACAATATGTGTCAAGCAATCATCCATGTGATCTGATGTCACCAAGATTTTCATGATTTATTTCACAATCAAATTTTTTGCAAGAATTATGTATATAAGATTTCAATTGTGTCACAAGTTATCAAAGAACAAACTCTGCATGATCTATCCTTATCTCTCGAATCATAAGACTTCCATCTTATTCATGGTGAAAATAAAAGATATTCTTCAACAATAAGCAATTAGGATTCATCCATACTCTCATCATAAGAAACCATGTATCATGTCATCATCATTTTGAGCAAGAGCTAAGGAATAATCAGATACAATGCCAACAATGCAAACATTAGATCGTTAGATTGATACTCCCCCCGAACTCCGTGTTCCCCGATCTTTAGTCGTCTCACCGATTTTCTTAACGTAAAGGCATACACTTCTATCTTCAAGTGTAACTCGCGTGTATATGTGGCTTTTGTTCAATCAACCCGCGTATGGAAAGTGAAATACTGAAAAATTTCACACTTTCATCTCCCCCCGAATTTGTACTACCCGTACTCGTATTCTTCACATCGATGTACCGTCGTAAATAAACATTACGAGAATTACCAAGCCAACCATGGGAATCATCATACATTGCTCCTCCCTGTGATGATACATTACTAATCTCTATAATGTATCTCACATCATCCCCGCAGTCATTATGAGAAGTAAGCTTTAGAAGCGGATGACCGCAGAGGGTCAATATTCCCTACGTTTCCAACCGGTCCTCCTTCTTTTTCCAACTTTTCTTGAAACTTCTTATTGTGTGTTGGAAATTATCCAATTTCTCAAATTTGTTCATCCCGCACTCCTTTTTCACATGACCATACTTTTTACAAGCATAACATTTTACATGACCCGTAAAAAAATAAGCATAGGGATCATAAAGTGTTTTTCTATTCTTTCTTCTATTGCAATCACCGCTTTTATGACCATACTTGCTGCATGAAAAACAATATCCCTTAAAGAAACCAGAGTACCTTTCGTGTAAAATCTATTTGTTTGTGACTCGAAATGATCTCGTTTCGCAATTTCCCTGCAACATGCCCATAATTATGACATTTAAAGCATTCAACACTATTGATGCTTCTATAGTTAGGAGGGAATGATTTCTTTTGAGAGAGTCATGATTGTCGGTTGATCTTTTGTTTCTTTCAATACTTCAGTTTTTGCATTGATATCCTTTGATTCTTTAGCACTTCCTTGTGAACTAGATTCTCCTTTAACAGTTTCATGAAAACCAAGACCAAATTTAACGAAGGAGACCTTTGACTACTAAGAATATTATCTAGAATCTTAGTACTATCTTGAAACCTCAAGAGTTTATCCTTTTCTTCCAATTTACCTTTTAGAATGTTCACCTCAACCTCCAATTTTTTGGCATTGCTTCTTCATGCTTTCTTCGACCCTTCTTCCTTCTTCTACTTGATCATTAAAATTTAAAATTTCTTCTTTCAATCCATTTTCTTGTTCTTCAAATGTTTGTAGAAGTTCTTTATTCTTTTTGTTTGATTTTTTCCAGCATCTTCTTTGAGAGAGATGATTGTCGCTTCAAGTCCTTATTTTTTCAAATGATTGTAGAGGTTCTTTATTCTTCTTATTTGATGCTTCAAGATTTTCTCTCGTGAGAGATGATTTATGCTTCGAGTCCTTCATTATTTTTTATTTTGATTTTTTCCAGATCTTCATTTAGATCATTGATTTCTACTTGAAGTCTTTTATTTCGATTGCTTCCATAATTGTACAACTTTTGATACTTGTCTACCTCGTCCATTCGTAATTTCTATCTCGTCCTTTCAGTTGACAGATCATCTCATTGTAGATACCGTCTCTTTATTTAAATGATCTTTGTTGATCTTCAACTTTAATCTTGAGAGCTTCTTCTATATCCATATCATTACTTTCACTATCTTTACCATTGCATGCACAAGAAAGTGAATCACAAGAACCACATTCAATACCTATTTTATTTTCCTCATTTTCTCGCCGTACATGTTTTTTGAGAAATCTCCTTTTGAGTAGCCTTCTTCTTTTGCTTCCTTGCCATGAGCACTAGTAGATCTTGGTCAGAATCTTCTTCATCTTCACTTGACATTTCATTATTATCTTCATTTGCATAATAACTCTTTCCCTTTACAAATTGTTTCCCTTTATCATGATTTTCTCTATAAGGACATTTAGCAAGATAATGACCAACTCTTCCAAAATCAAAACATTTGAAGGGAAGCTTACCTTTGAATCTTCCAAGACTAGTTGGAGTATTCTCAAAAAATTTGCTTCTTCTTCTTCTTATATGTAACTTGATTCCTTGACAACTTCCTTTTCTTTTCCTTTTGCACATGCCTTAAAGGAAACTTCTCTATTTTGAGAGGGACCTTATTTTCTCATTTCAAAAGCAGTTAGAATACCATGTAGTTGAACAATAGTAAGAGTTTGTAGATCTTGCCTTTCTTCCATAGCTGATACTTTTGATTCAAATTTTGAAGTCAAAGATCTTAAGACTTTTTCCACCAGAGTAGTATCGGTTATGGTTTCACCCAAACTTCTCATACAATTTACAATATCATCTAGACGTAAAAAGAAACTGGAAATACTCTCATCACTATGCATCCTTAAATTTTCATATTCAATTCTGAGAGTTTGAATTTTCGCACTTTTTACCTTTGTATCTCCTTCATAGCTTAGAATGGTTTTGTCCCATATTTCTTTTGTTGAATTTAGTTGCATCACTTTAGCAAATTCTAGTTCAAACATGCTTCCTAATAAAAAATTGACTGCTTTGGCATTGATTTCATATTTCTTCCTTTCTGCTGCATCAGTAGGAATACTTACCGGATACTGATAACCTTCTTCCACGATTGCCCATACTTCTGCACCAAGAATTTGCAAATATGCTTTTGTTTGTATCTTCTAGAATAACAGATTACTTCCATTGAATAGAGGTGGCTTTAGAGACAATACTCCTTCATTAATTCCCATTGCGATGGATCTCCTTCAAGCGATCAAGCTTCTACAGAAGGACCTGCTTTGATACCAATTGTTGGGAAAAATACTGAGAGGGGGGGGTGAATCAGTATTTAGGGCATACTAAAAAATTTATACTCTTTCTTCCTTTAAAACCCATATGCTACTTTAATGGAGCCAACTCGCGTATACACGTGGATATCCTTAAAAAAACTCGCGTATTAACAGAGATTTCATTATGCTGATAATTCTTAGCTTAGATCATTGCATCATTCCTTCATTAGATGTTTAGTAAGTAGTAAACATGTGTAGTAAGAACATAATAAATCATCACACATAAGAAACACACATGAACACTAGGATTTAAGGTGGAAACCCAATTCAGAGAAAACCACCACTGTCGTCGTCTCGCCTTCAATATTTTATTATAAAGAAAACATCGTACAACCATGTACCGGCACGTACTCATACCAAACGACACAGCACCCACCTACGTGAAGGCTACAACCTTCTCTCATTTACCATCCTCTCCCTGGAAGGGAGCTACAACCCCCTCGCTCTCATTTACCAGCCTCTCCTAGAAGGGAGCCACTACCCCCTGCTCTCGTTTACCGCCTACCACCGGTAGGGAGCTACAACCCCCTTACCGAAAGCTTCGACCTTCGAAAGACCTCTCGCGGACCATGTTTCATCGATTTTCATACCGGATCCAAAAGCTTCCATACAACATACCTTGTAGGCCACTTTTCATCATATTTTCAGACCGGACCCACTCCACACATTTAAGCTCAACATTCATCAAACCGAAACTTATAACCCCATAAATTCATTCATTGAATCATCAATCAATCAACCAACAACTTGATCTTCAATTAACATAATCAACAAACGATATTTATCATTCAAACAACCCGCTCGTATGAATACATCATTGACAGATAGCAGTAGAAATAGACAGAACGGATCGTACATTTCATTCCACTTACTTAAGCAAACCCTAGATTCCATACACGCTTTTACTTCACCGAACTCCGTGTATGTACGTGCTTTCATGCGGACCGACCCGCGTATACTTCTGTGCATTCTTTAGAAAATCCTATCTCGCCCATACGCGCTTTGCCTTAAGCATACCCGCGTATACATGCGCTTTTGCTTAAGAGAACTTGCATATACATCTGTAACTTTTCAGGACTGTGCAACTCTTCAGATCAGATAAAAAACTCAAAATTCATCCTTTACTTCAGAAAGTATTTCATCTCATCTCAGATCTAAATATTCTATAAATAGATCTAGAAAGTACATATACATTTCAGATCTAGAGATCCCTCTTCATCATTTTCTTCATTGGTGCATCATAGATTCAGATATATCAATCAAGAATAGAGTTCATCCATGCAGATATTCCTTAGAGATATTTATTCATTCACCACCCTTACTCATGCCCCCTTGCACAATGATCTTCTTCTCCTTATATAGATTTATCCTTTTTTCAATACCATGAGTCAAAACCACTCAACTACTAATGGTATTCCTAGACGAGATCAAATAGATATTCCAACACTCAATACAATGGGTCAATACCATGGTAATACCCCCGGATTTATAAATTTAGAGCAGAAATAGCCATACGTGACTTGGCACGTATTTTTTCCGCGTGCATACGCAACTTCTCCTTAACAAACCCGTGTATGCCTTGTGACATACCTTGTTTAACATTATTCTAGCACATTTTGAATTCCTTTCTTCTCGTCGTTTTTGAACTGATCTATAGATACATCATATTTACATTATTAACAACTCATCAAGTCGATTTCCATCACGAACAACTTCATTAAGCAGTGTTCCATCAAAGTCAACACATTGTATCACATTGCCAACAATCTCCCCTTTAACTCATCAAGTAGGTTGTCATCAAATTTATCAAGTAGGTTGCCATCAAGGACAACACGTGCCAACACTCGGGTGGAGTTTTTTGGCTGTAATTTGGCCCGGAAGGCAAACAATCTTCTCGCTCCATCTTTGTCTTGACAATTTGAAACTCGATCCTAGAAGCATTCAAAGATGCAACTAGTCCTTAAATCTTGGCCTCGGGGGGTGGCAGAGGCTGGGATATCCTCATTCACATCCGCAAATAGCCTAAATATTAAATGTTCCAACTTAGTCTTTTGTGTGGCGGCAAGGGTGTATGAAGCCTCGCGCTCGGGACACCTCGAAGATTTTCTCCACGATCGTTTACTCAGTTGTACCGAGTCGTTGATGCACCCGAAGGTCTCTATGGATCTCCTCAAAGAGGGATGTGTGGAGGACTTGCAGTGGTTCATGCAAAATCCGGGCCAAATCCAATTGCACCTCCGCACGTGCCTAGACCCCGGGCACATAAGGCTAATGGGCTCAAGGTGAATGATGCACCTCGCAGAGGGGCGAGGCGAATTTAAGTTGTGATGATAAGTTCACCGCTAGTTGCTCGGGGGAAACCTTGTCCGAATCATGCTTGAATATAGGGTATCGGTTTTGAGCCGCAAAGCTTAGAGCTCGGACCGGGAGTGTAGCAACCGCAAGCCATCTATCTTCCGAGGTGAGGGTGACTACGTCCCGCGATCCGCTCCCAGGGTCTTCCTCTCGTCAAGGTAACTTTAGTCTCGCTACCAAGCCTTGTCACCTGTTATTCCTTTAGTTTGGCCTTTGAGAGGGTTGGAGGTTCGTTTCATGCCATGCGTGGAGTCAACACCCTCGCATATCCGAAGCCTCTATGTCCGCATCCCGCTCGCGAGTCCTCGCTTCCCGCACCATTCTCGGTGTCCTTGCCATGTCCTTCTCGCCTCTTTCGTGGTATCGTGTGGTTTGGTTTTTGGGGCAGTGCTTGTACCGCAGGGTGTCACCTATACCCGATTTGAAGCCTAGTCTCTAGTGTGGTGGCCAAGTGGCAATGAGCCAGTCGATTTCCTCATCACTAAAATGTATGGTAGTGATACCCACACCGGAACCTTATGGCCCCCAAATCTGCACATTTTTCATCATGACCTAAAATGTTGTGATGCTCTTGTACTTTTCATAGATTTCTAGTGACAAGTGCAGATCCGGAGTGGATTTCTTTTGCAAGCCCACTCGAAATGGGAACTAAAAGAATTTATTATTCTCAATGCGCTCGCTCATCCTTTGAATCCCACAAATTCATTTATCGCGCCCCCCTCGCACATGAATGGCTCGAGCTCGTGGAGGACCAAGTCTTCGGGGGGCTTCCCATACGACCAACATAATGAGGAGCAATATCCAGGAGTATCGAATGCCCTTCCATGATCGTGGGCCCCCGCGCACATTCTCCAAAAAATTCATTACATAGGATCCGGGGACCGCTTGAAGCGGACCCCTTTTTTCACAACGGTCATCCAACTAAATTACATAAGCGGGGACGTTCACAACCCGGCACTTGCACATCATTTTACATGCCAAAAACAAAGTACCCATGTGCCCACCAAGGTCGCTAATGGTGTTGATCATGAACCCCTAGTGTTTCGCTCAACATGGTAGTCATCGTGCACCTTATCGTTGACCTCGTTTCTCATACTTCTTGCTGACATGCTCCATGGGATTTTTTCCCCTCCATGGGGAGACTAGTAATATGGTGAATGAGTGTGGCATTAATGGGAATGTGGTCATGGATCCATAAGTTGTCGTCATGTATCGTAGCTAGCGACTATCACACAACTCGGTCGGTGAAATTGTAGTGGCCAAAGTGAGGCATCCTCAGCAAGTTTAATAACCCAAAACCAGCCAACCCACTTTCCCACTGGCATGGGGACTACCCTCAAACGACATCATCCTTGAATACTCTTTCGAGATAGAGTTTAGGTGCAAATTTTGGGAAGGCCTCTAGGTTGGCTAAGTCATGATTGTCAAATTTTATCGAGTGGATTCTGCCAAAGGATTCTCCAATTATGGGGACCATTCCCATAATCAATGGCATTTGCAGATAGGAATGCATACCATCATGATTCTTAGACATGCACACTAAGGCCCTTGTTGAGGAGGTAAATCCCCTCTGCGGACAGAGGCGATCCCTACTAGCCCAGCAGGGGTCTAGCAACAATCACGAAATCTTACAACGCAAGTTCCTAGTTACGAATGAAAAGACCAAAGATGAAGGCCTACCCTGGAATCCAATGCTACGATCTAAAGAAGAGAGCATTCCCATTCCTCGACCTCGACAGATCACGATCCTCTACGATCTCCGTGGATGGATACCCGCACGTGCAAGAAACAAATAGATACAAGCATAAAAATCTAGCATACGTAACTAAATATCAGCCAAAAAGGACACTACTCATATTAACATAATCGAAAAACAGAGTGGAACCATAATCGTAATCATTCATTAAATAACAATCGAAAGAGATTACAACCAAAGTTCCGACGTCGTGGTCTCCTTCGGATGGGTCTCCAGTCATTCACGTCTCGCAAAGCTCGCCAGGGGAAAGGGTAAACCTCTCCCGAGTCTCTCGACGATAGTCTCCTTACTTGAGTCGGCCTTAAGGGAAGAAAGAGGGCTCTTACAAGCATAAAGGCTCTTGGGAATTTGGAGATTCAAAGCTTAGGCACTTCAAGACTTTCGACCTTTTTCAGCCCCTTCATCAATGGATGAAGGCTATATTTATAGAGGAGAGGAGGAGGTTGGGATCCCTACAATAGTGGAAGGGAGGCCTTATCCTTTGGGAGGTTCCCCCATATGGTGGAAACAAGAGGCCAAAGGAGGAAGGCCGTGGTTATTCGAGCGAAACCACTCCCGATGACTCATCCACGAAGTTGTTGTAATCGAAACTTCACATCTTTTTTTTAAAAAAACTTTCCATAAACAGAGTGGCGCAGTGCAACATCGGGACGGAGCGCCAATTGGCGCGGGCTCGTTGTTAATTTTTCCCCCCATTGGTGCGAGTACATAACGGGCTACAAGCGCCAAGGCAAAAACAGGTGTTTTTAGGGGTCTCGTCAGAAATAGTCAACGTAAGGAATGTTGTCCCCATGGAAAGGGATGCAATGATGGTATTTGCAAGGCATGACACCGCTTATTGGTCACAGAAATGAACCCGCAATGGGCGAGACGGGGATTGCGGGGATGGTGACAAATTATTGTGTAACGTATGCCCCCTAAAGCATGAGGCCCGAGAGAGAGAGAGGGGTGAAATGCTTTACGAGAACATGTTTAATCGAAGCCCCGTCGTCGGAAAAACCCCGTGCAGTAAAAAATACAACCGATATCTCAAGTACATGATGTATATGCGGTATGGGCGTAGCCATCCGAAACAAAGTACACTATAATCTGGATCCCGTGGCATGGGCGCAGCCATCCAACGAGGATCAACTAAATAGACTCGGGTATGGTCGCAGCCCATCCAATCAGTGAGTCATATACATAATGATAATAATCCACAATCGCAGCACTGGATTACAACGAGACACAATCCAGGGGTCTTGCGCTCCATCTCGACCCAAACAAACTACATGTTCGAGCATGTGAATATCCGAGCCGAAGTCGAACATGCAGGGAACATCGTCTCGATTACCAGCCAATGATGAAAGTCTGTTACAGACGCGAGAGGAACCACCAATAATGACAATGGTCCTCAAGGTACTACGAGTACAATCTACGGCGTGTGACTCAATGAGTTGGCGTCGAACACCCGCGAGAATCACTCGATCGAAGGCCAATGATGAAAACCTCACGTCGAATGCGACGAACCCCGCTATTGAGGCATGCGAGCTCCAAGGTACCATAAAGGAGTCTCTAGATCAACTTCCCGGATAATTAGTCAAGTCAACAGAAGTGACCTTGATTGAAGGTGGGCCATTATGCTTCCCACATCATCAACACGAGACAGAGGAACATGATGTTTTTGTTGTGAATCGGGGATCGTATGAGAATCGGAGGAAGGTTGATGTTTGCAGAGGCCAACTTCTCTTGAACATATAAACGGCACGACAGTGGACTTGGCAGTATTTGACATCAATGGATCAGAGGTCATGGTGACGAGGCAATGAGCAGATGAGAGGTCAAAAGGGATTATCCAAACCCACGGAGGCAAAGTGAAGAAACGAGATGAGATGTCCCCAACCCGACACGAATGCGGACAAGTGCCATGTTCAAGAGCGACATATCGCCGATGACAACGATGATGGTTCCATTTTTTCCCCCCACCATTTCCCGGCGCAGTACCCCAATTGTTTTTTATAACAAGCTTGAAGGGGATAGCATATGCTTGTAATATAAGTTTGCCCTTCGAGCGAATCCATCCTAGTGCATTTAACGAGTCCTAGGAAGGAGGAACTCGGAGAACGTCATTTCGACCGGATCCGATGTCATCAAGGTTTAACGAGTCTAACAAAGGGAGAACTCCTGCGTCTTTTCATGTTTAGAGAGTTTGAAAAGACAGCAGAAAAGTAAACTCCACAGTGTCCCTTTTCGTAAACAACTCCTCGTATCCGAAAAAGGTAGAAAACAATATCCGAGAAAACCTCCTAATCGCAATAGGCTAGGGTATTCATTTTTCGTAATCAATCTATCCCAGCTCGAAAAAAGGGGGTAAACGTATATTGGGTAGATGTCGATTCGTGTCCATTTTAACGAGATTGAAACGACAAGGGCCTCGGCAATCTTTTCATGTTTAGAGAGTCGAAAAAGAGCTAAAAGGTGACTCCTCCCGGAGGAACGAGTGGTATAAAGGGTAGCAACTCGGTTCTGGTAATGGTGGAACCGCTCGTAACAAATAAAGGTCAAGAGGTCGGGCTAACAAGACCACTCATCGCAGCGGTTCCTCAGGGAATGGGTAACACAACCAAGTGAAGGCATATGATCGGCCAAGCAGATAATGACGATGGAATGAGAAAACCAAGGCTCATCCGGCAAAGATAGGCTAATAAAATGGCAATCACGAAAGGTAAAATGGGAAAGGTTTCATTTTTTACACAAGCTTGAAATCGGGAAAACTCGCTTGAAGTTGGTTTCATTTTTACACAAGCTTGAAACAAAGATAAACTATGCTTGAAACCGGTTTCATTTTTACACAAGCTTGAAATAGAAACAAACTATGCTTGACAAAGTAAGCATGCCCCTCAACATGGTGACTCAATTCGAGGTACATGCCCCCCCCAAGCTTCATTCCATGCACCCGAGTAAACGAGATGGAGGGAGTGAAGGTTCAAGTTACGAGATCTAAGAAAGACTCGACCGGGATTTTACGAGAACTAAATAAAGACTCGAATTGAACAGGAATGTGTTTCATTGTTTTAACGAGGTTGACACATTAAAAGAACTATCCTCGTACACCCTTGTTCCATGGTTTAAGGAGCTTGGCACAAGACAAGGAACTTTGCTCCGAAAACTCGGTTTCATTTTTTTTAAGGAGCTTGACACAAGAAAAGACCATGCTCCGACCACCTTGTTTCATTTTTTTAAGGAGCTTGACACAAGACAAGGAACTATGCTCCAACAACCTCGGTTTCATTTTTTTAAGGAGCTTGACACAAGAAAATGACACGTGCTCCGATGGGCCCCCGGTTTCATTTTTTTTAAGGAGCTTGACACAGAAAAGAACCATGCTCCAACAACCTTGTTTCATTTTTTAAGGAGCTTGACACAAGCAGAACGAATTGTGCTCCGATGACTTCATCATAATGAACAAGAAGTCATCGCTTCCAAGAGTTCCACTCCCGATGGAAGGAAAACATCCTGGAAGTCGGACCCAATGCCCCCAAAGACTTGATGCACAACGGCACTTTCACCGAGCACAGTGCACGGGGTAGGTAGCCACATAGTTGACCCTGCGGTGGGGCGGATACAACGGGTGGATAAAAACTAGGAAGGGATGATGGCGGGCCAGCTGCCATATCAGGACCAAAGAACGAAAGCCGATCAATGGTCACGATCCGACCCTCATGCGGAAAAACAGACCACACGAAAAAGGGAGGAGACAAGTGCTCCCATGGCATAGGTGTAATCGCGCCCCCCAAGAGCAGCATTGAAATCTAAGGGGCCCCGGAACAACCATCACGTCCATATGGATGGTTTTACCTCCCAAAGTAACGAGTAACCTTGGAAGGATCCCTAACGGTTGACTCGTTCTTCCGTTAAATGCCAACAGATTCTCGCATAACAGGGCGCAAGTGGTGGCGAACCGAAAGCTTGCCAAGTAGTTGAGGATAGAATACTAACGTACGCACCTTCGTCTATAATGGTGCCGGGGTACGACTCGGGACCAAAATCATGTACCGTGATCTCGAAAGGCACATAAGACGGAAGGCGGTATCCTCGCAAATCAAATCCAATCGAAGGAAGCGGCCAAACTACTTGGAGGGGCTACCATCGAACCGAGATGGTCTTCCCCCCGGTGTTACGGAAGAAGAAGGAGCATCCTCCACGACCTCCATCTCGAAGGTGGGAGGGGTATCCTCCAAGATCTCCATCACGGGAGGTGGAGGAGCAACTTCTTGAGGTATAGGGACAAGAGAATCTTTCTCCAAGTCCGAGGAATCAAGAAACAAGAAGAACTCCGAGGGATGTGAGGTCCACTCTCAACGGAAAAGACCCGGTGCACCGTAGATGGGGGGCCGGCTCAACCGATCCCACGACCAATGGTTGGTCGAGAACGGATTCCCCGAATTTGAATTTCCGAGGGAACGAGATCGACCAAGGATGACTCTTGACCAATCATTGGATCAACCGGTGGAGGACTCAAAGAAAGCTATTTATAACCAGCTGAAGGCATGGTGTAGAAACATTCGAGTTGTCCAAAACTCTTTTGGCTTCATCCATATAGGGACAAAGGTGAATGGCATGGTGCCCTTCACACAACTTACAAGGATTGGTAATCTTACCCCTGTTTCTTAGGAGTCTTACCAAGCAGCAGCTGAAGACGTGCCCCCCAACCCCGACTCCCTGAAGCCAAAGACAACGGCGGGCGACCATTGGACCATACTTCGAGTACCTTGGGAATGCCGAGGGCGGTCTCAAAGAAGATGGTCTCCCATGCACAACATGCAAGGGAACTTGACTTTCCGTGGAGGGTTGGAAGGTTTATCAAGAGGAGACTTCTTAGGTACAATAGCCGCAGAGTTAGCCTCTCCTTTATTGGACTTCTTCTTCTTTGTCTTCTTCTTCTTCTTCTTAGCCACCCGGTTACTTGAATCCGGACTTTCACC
This sequence comes from Pinus albicaulis, assembly GCA_034641835.2. NCBI lineage: Eukaryota > Viridiplantae > Streptophyta > Pinopsida > Pinales > Pinaceae > Pinus > Pinus albicaulis. The sequence continues at coordinate 40,166 of JAXQQM020078068.1, forward strand.
AGGGCGAAGTAGAAGAGGAGGACGCAGAAACAAAGCGAAGAAGGGGGAGAGGTCCACCTTAGAATCAACATGATGTTGTTCAAAGTGGAGGAATTGATTGAACAGTAGCGGAGATATTCGGGACCACGAGAGGTTAAAAACAACCAAACAGCAACCCAACAGCTTAACCCAGGAAGGGACAACGTTGCCATATAAGGAGCACCAACATTTCCAAAAGGAGGAAAAGGACCAGGATTCCCATCGGAGGGGATTCCTTGGTTGGTGAAATCCGAAAAAGTTGCCATCAGAAATGATCTTCAGAACAACACCCTAAGGAAACTAAGTTTAACCAGGAATATTTCGTGGGTAGTTAATTTTTAAAACATTGAAACAAAACTCCGTTGTTTCATCTTTTAAGAGTCGAGAAAGAGGCAAAAGGTGACTCTATCACTTTCAAATTTGAAAGAAGCGTGAAAGGACAAGCACTTGATGACCTTTTCAAATTTAAGGAGTTAGAAAAGATTGAAATGACTACTTAGGTAATCTAGGCAAAGGGTGTACCAAATAACCGTGAACTGCAATATACACCTTGGTTTCAACAATGAAAGAGAAATCAACCAAGGACTTTCTGTACGTGCAGGCAATCTCCCCGAATGTCGTGTTCGGTGTATCACGGGTATAGGGCGGCAGACTCGGCTTCCCTGTGGATAAAGGATTGAAAACCTAGAGGGGTCTCCCTTTATATACGCGACGGTACAGGGGAGCACGAGTCCGTACTAGCGCCTGTCTAAAGCCAAGAGGCGAACGACAACTACTAGGTTTAACGACGCCGAACACGTCTCTAACCTAGACCTCTAAATGTTTCGTTAATGTTTCAATGCTTCCTTAGGTAAATTGAGTAAATTTTAAGGTTGATCTTCAATTATGTTTTGGTTTCAAGGCCCTACCGCATGTCATATGACAATCTCCTGTATGCGACTATATGAGAAAAGAAAACTTTCAATTTCGATGAATGCTATCTAGTTAAGGGAAGAGCTTCAAACAATGATGCAACAAACAACAATACCGAAAACGAAACTTTCCAAACTAGATCACTTTCACTATCCGAAAGTAATTTCAAACATTCAACGAAGCGAATACCGCAATGTAATCTATGCAAAATCCTTTTTTTTTCGAAAAACTATGCAATTGTAATCTATGCACAATTTCCTTTTCCTTTCAAATAATAAGAATGCACTCAATGCATTTTTTCGATGAAATGAGAATCTACTTAATGCATGCTTTCAATGAAAGAGAATGCACTCAAAGCGATTTTTAGTTTTCAATCATTAAACAATGTGATCTAAGTTCAATGATAAATCTCAAAAAATACTTTTCAATGCAATGTGATCTAGTGCATCTTAACAAAAAGAACACTTTGAGACGAAAAATAAATAAATGCAAATCTTGTTAATGAAGGATGAATGCAAAAGAGATGTAAAAAAACACTAAGAATGCAATCGTTGTTTCAAACACTTTGTCATGAAATCCCTCAAAAGGCGAAAAGGCATATGAGGTCACACACAAAGAGGACTTCCAAAGCACAAGATCAAAACAAGGCATTCATTCCCTTTTACATCAAACAATCATGGAAAGAAGACACTCCAAACAATGAGCAATGTAATATATGCTCATACAAAGGAAAGGCCGGAAGGGAAAGACACACTAGTGAAGGATTTAGGGTAAAAATCTCAAATTTCACACATCCTGAAATTGGCCCGACTTGCACATTGACAACTAGTGCCAACTAGCGTGACTTGTACATTGACAACTAGCACCAATGGCCAATTGGCACGGGTTGCTAACTGACAACAAGCGCCAATTCCTGAAAATGAAAAAACAAAGAATTTCTCCCAACCAAGACCAGACTCACCACTTCAAGCAGAATCTAAAACAAACCCAGAAGCCAAATACTAACCAAAAGAAACTTCCGAACAAGGGTAACCCTACCACCTACAGAAATGGCGCGACCGTCCGGATGTAATCCGCGCCGGACGAGGGGATGGCGCGAGCGATGAACCGGCAACTCGCGCCAATTGGCGCGACCGTCGAGCTAAAAAACCGCACCAATCAAGCCAACTATGAAAAGGTGAAAAATCGAAAAAGCAGCAGGTCGGATCCGATCCTCTCGGGGGCTGAACCAAAAGCCAAAACACAAGAATAGCCAGCCCAAAAGACTAACCAAGCAAGGAAAATCATAAAACAATCAAAACGAGACAATCCAAACGAGACAAGTGAAGACTAGACGATCCCCAGCGGAGTCACCAAATTGTTGAGGAGGTAAATCCCTCTCGCGGACGAGAGGCGATCCCTACTAGCCCAAAGCAGGGGTCTAGCAACAATCACGAAATGTTACAACGCAAGTTCCTAGTTGCGAATGAAAAGACCAAAGATGAAGGCATACCCGGGAATCCAATGCTACGATCCGAAGAAGAGAGCGTTCCCTGCTCTCAGCCCTCGGTAGATCACAATCCTCTACGATCTCCGTGGATGGATACCCGCACATGCAAGAAACAAACAGATACAAGCATAAAATCCAAGCATATGTAACTAAATATCAGTCGAAAGGATACTACTCATATTAACATAATCGAAAACAAAGTGGAACCATAATCGTAATCATTCATTAAATAACAATCGAAAGAGATTACAACCAAAGTTCTGACGTCGTGGTCTCCTTCGGATGGGTCTCCAGTCGTTCACGTCTCGCAAAGCTTTCCAGGGAAAGGGAAAACCTCTCCTGAGTCTCTCGACGATAGTCTCCTTACTTGAGTCGGCCTTAAGGGAAGAAAGAGGGCTCTTACAACATAAAGGCTCTTGGGAATTTGGAGATTCAAAGCTTAGGCACTTCAAGACTTTCAGCCTTTCAGCCCCTTCATTAATGGATGAAGGCTATATTTATAGAGGAGAGGAGGAGGTTGGGATCCCTACAATAGTGGAAGGGAGGCCTTATCCTTTGGGAGGTTCCCCATATGGTGGAAACAAGAGGCCAAAGGAGGAAGGCCGTGGTTATTCAGGCGAAACCACTCCTGATGACTCATCCACGAAGTTGTTGTAATCGAAACTTCGCCTCTTTTTTAAAATTTTCCATAAACAGAGTGGCGCGGGTGCAACACTGGGACAGAGTGCCAATTGGCGCGGGCTCATTGTTAATTTTCCCCCATTTGCGCGAGTACATAACGGGCTACAAGCGCCAAGGCAAAAACAAGTGTTTTTAGGGGTCTACTCAGGAAATAATAAACAGAAGGAATGTTTTCCTCATGGAAAGGGATGCAATGATGGTATTTGCAAGGCATAACACTGCTTATTGGTCACAGAAATGAACCTGCAATGGGCGAGACGGGGATTGCAGGGATGGTGAAAAATTACTGTGTAACAGGCCTGCAATGCCGAACATAGTGTGGTAGCTAGTTTATTGGTTCAACGATTCGGGCCTCTTCTTGGACATACAGAGGCCTATTCAATAGGTTAGATGAATGTGCCTAGGGCACCTATCAGGGGGCCTTCACATTCCGAGGGAAGGTGCGTGGCTTCCCTCTAGCCCATTTCACAGCCCTCCCCTATCCTTGCTCTTGGCCTTTCCCTTTACCCTTCTTTTTCTCAACCTGCTTCCCCTTGGTTGGTCTGGACACAACCTCTTCAACTTCAGGGGTGACCTCCACTACTTCATCAGTGGAGGCCATGGTCTACGATGATTTAGTCGGATTGGTTGCAATCATTCTTGCTCAAAAAACTAATTCAGGATTTCCACTATCAGAAGGGGTAGCCCACCTAGACATTAACAAAGCACAATGATTACGGAAGTCTATAAAGCACAAGATATCCAGAATGAAAGGATCCCTCTTCTGATCTACCTTCCTACTTTTATAGCTTTGGATAGTGACCAACGGTTGGGTGAGGCTTATCTAAAACTTACCATCAAGAAAACAATAAAAAAACTTCGGAAATCACCTCATTAATTGTCGACTTCCTGCTCCTTTCAACGGTAACATTTGTATTTTACCAAGTTTTACTATTCCAACGGCTAGTTTTCACATCTTTGTATTACCCCTACACTCCCAGTGCACCTCCTCAGGCTTCCAAACCTTTGATCGACCCCTGCGCTCCTCGCACACCTCCTCAGGCTTTTAGAACTATGATAAAATCCTACGCGTATAATGGAATTGCTTGTGTTTGTCCTCCTCCCTGTGCATATGCCACCCAATACAACTATGCCTGCCATATATTGGTTTGATCTAGTTTGGTTTGAGTCGGTTGCATTAAAATACCCTTGTACAATGTCACCACGCAGTGTGGTTAATCGTACAGCTCCTACATCAGTGATTTCCTTTACCATATAGGGACCTAGCCAGTGTTGATGGAACTTCCCCAGGTGCTTCAAAAACTGGCTATCATATAGCAGGACAAATTCTCCCTCTGAAAAGATATTTTGCTGAATATGTCGATCATGCCATGCTTTTTCTCGAGCCTTCTTAACTTGCTAATGGATGTTAGCAATGAATCGATCTTCCTCGAAGGTAACAAGCTGTGCTAAACGATCCTCCATGATATCAGGATTTACCATGTTGGTAAAGGCTGCGATCCGCAGGCTAAGAAAAATATATTCCATGGGCATAATAGCCTCCTTTCCATAAACCATCCAAAATGGTGTTTTCTTGGTCAATTTCTTGCAGGTGTTTCATTAGGCCCAAAGGATTGATGGGATATGCACATCCCAATCGCTGCACTCGACATTGCAAATCTTGGTCAGCGCCTGTTCCAGAATTTTATTAAAAGCTTCCACAATTTCGTTCACATGCGGATGATATGGGGTACTTTTCACGTGGTGGATACGAAATTCTTCAGTCAAAGCCTGGATTGTCTCATTAACAAAATGCGTACCTATATCGCTCATCAAGACCTTGGGACTGTAAAACCTGGTTAGGATATGCTCGAAAATAAGGTTTGCAGTGGTGTCTATAGTGAAATCCTATACAGCTTGCACTTCGGCCCACTTTGTTACACAATCAGTTGTAGTGGTGATGTAGCGGGCACCCGTCTTCTTCCCTAGCGAGTTGATGGGCCCAACAAAGTCTATGGCCCATTTTTCAAATGCTTGCAAGGCCACCTGTGGCTGTAAGGGAATTTTTCCTGTGTGCAATGCTCTTCCTGTCCTTTAGCATTGTCACAGGCTTTGCAATAGTCATGAGAATCACTACGCAGTGCGGGCCACCGTAGCCCAGCTCTCAAGATATTCTGCGTCGTTTTCTTCCCTACATAGTGACCTCCTGCTATGTCGTCGTGGGCTTCTACCAATATGGCTTTCATTTCATCCTCAAGAACTCATATTCATAGTACCTCATCAACTCCAAGCTTATACAAGTGGCCCGATATGATGGTTAAGTCCGTTGCACGGGTGACGAACTCTTTTTTTTGTGGTACTGAATATGCTGCATTCGTCATCCCCATGGTTAAGAAGTGAATGATGTTGGAAAAGTGTGCATCAACCACCTTAATAGAAAATAGTTGTGCATCAGACATTCCTTCTTCTAGGTTGGTTGGTTCCTCACCACTCTCAATTCAGGATAAGTGGTCCAACCCAACATTTATTTTCCCCGGTTTCATGATAACCTCAAAGTCATATTCTTGAAAGAGCAGTATCCATCGGCAAATTACTCCCCACCCCCCCCCCCAACACAGGATTATTCAATAGGTACTTCAAATCTGAGTGGTCCTTGAACATATTGAAGTGCCCTCCCAATAGATAATGTCGGTATTTTTGTAGGGCATATACTGTGGCCAGCCCCTCTCACTCAGTATTGGAGTAGTTATGTTGCACACTAGATATTTTTCTACTATAAAATGCAACCGAGTGGTCTATGTCCCCTTCCTCGAGCTCTGTAAGGACATCTCCCAGGAAAATTCCTGAAGCATCAACATGGAAATGGAAAGACTTTGCCTAGTCAGGAAAGATAAGGATAGGTGTAGAGACCATCTTTTCCTTTAGTAGCTCAAAGATCTTCTGACACTCATCGTCCCAAAAAAATCATACGTCCTTCTTCATCGACTTTTCCATGGGTGCCGTGATCAACACGTAGCCTTGAATAAAATTTATGTAGTAGTGTGTGTGCCCGAGAATGGAGCATAGTTGTTTCTCATTTGTAGAGACTACTAAGTTGATGATAACTACCACATTGGCAGGGTCAAGCATTAGTCCTGGCCGATAGTCTATGTGACCTAACAAGATCCTGAAGGGTACAAAAAATATCCACTTCTTAATGTTTAGGGAAATTTGTTGCTTTCTATAGGAATCCAACATCATGGGTAGGTTCTAGATGTGATTCTTTATGAAACCAAATAGTGTCCAGTCATCAAAATATACCTCCAAGAACTCATGGATGAATTCCTTGAATATTGCGACCACCACGCATGAAAATATAGAATGGGAATTCTTGAGCCCAAATGGCATGATGATGTACTGTAAGGATCCCCATTCAGTGGTGAATGTAGTTTTTCTATGACCTTCAGGTGCGATCCTGATCTGATGGTAGCCCGAGAACCCATGAGTGAATGACTATGCTTCCTGCCCTCCCACACTATCTATAATTTTGTCAGAGAATGGTGTAGGGAAGGGATCATGAACATAGGTCAACACAAATTCTTATTTCTCCTTTAGTCCTTTTCTCCTAGACCACCATAGGGCTTACCCAATCTGACTGTTCTACTGGTTTGATGATACTGTAGCTATCATTTTGTCAATTTATTCCTTGACTTTCTTCTTATACTTGGGGTTCAATTGGTAAGGTTGCTGCTTAACAGGGCGTGCATCTAGTTTCAAGGTGATGCACATGACCCCTAGGTCCCCTATAATCCCCTTGAGTTCTGAAAATTTTGTAGGAAATAGGTCCTGGTACTCTGTGAGGAGTTCTAAAATTTTCCCAATAGTATCATCATCCCAGTAGTCTGCAATTTTAGCTAGCTTAGGTTGGTATTTTGTTACAATATTAACTTCCCTTAGCTTAAGAGGCTTGTCACATCAATGGTCTGTAGTGGGGGTCGAGGAACTACGCGCTCTCCCTCCGATTCTAGGATAGTGATATTTCGCGAGTTGTCATCGCATTCCTCCATTGATAGATTGTGGTAATTGACAATATCCTGCATCTGAATATCCCAAGATGGTGCCCCATACACCATACGAGAGCGTGATTCATCAAATACCAAGGCATCAATGTCCTGGAAAGCTTCATCCAATGCCTCATTTCTGCCTATCAACTGGAATGTCCCTACAAAATCATGCCGCATTGTCTCGCATTGGCGGGTGTGCTGGTGTAGCTCTGCATCCAGATACCATGCAGTGGGAATTGGCCCCAAGGCATGGATAAATAGGTGGACCCATTCACCCATGGTCCTTTCACAGCAGGCCTCTGTCTATGTGGCCACATTCCTACGCAAATCTTATTGGCCAATGAAAGCCTCCACACATACGTGAACTAGAGGTTCAAACCATAGAATCATCATTTCACGGCATTCCTCCCAATATTGGAACGTCCCCCTATGAGTTTCCCACAACTGCGTAGGGGTTGCACACATGGCTAGGTTAAGCACTCACATTAGTCTCTCCCTTAGAACTTTAGCTTGAAATGCTCGCAAAAAATCCTGAATGCTACCAGAACCATCAAAGTAGAGCAGTTCTCTTACCTCTGAGGAGATACACTGGAAGCTCTTTGTGATCCTAAGACATCGCAGTGCAGATACGTCATGTAACTGATTCTGCCAATTTTCTATCTCCCCATCGGAGTTAAAAAGGCATTGACTATATTTCTCCCAGCAAAGCACACCATCAACTATAGGATTAATCCAATCCTCCTCCTAGATGGTTAGTTTATAAATGTGATCCACATCGTCTTCTTCGTGCACCGGTTCTGTATACCGCTCTCCTTCTGCAGGGTCTAGAGGGACTATCACTCTCCTACCATAATTCTCAAAAGCCATGGTCCTTTTTTTTAAGTTGATAATTCCTCCTGTGTCTATCACCCAATCCTGTCCTAGGAGCATTGGATAAGGATCCGCATATTCCACAATCTGAATTACCTCAAAATATGCGTGTACCTTAACTCCTGCGATATCTACCATAATATTTGACAACCTCCCCAATAGTATGATTTTTTGTTGGTTAGCCATGCACAGTTTTATAGTAGACCATTCCATCTTAGGTTGTCCCATCTGCTGCCATGTTTTCTTGGGCAGGGCATTCATATCAGATCCTAGATCCAAGATGACCTGATCCATTTCATAGTCATCGATATGCATTGTTAGCCGCATTTCCTGCCGAGTGCACTTATTGTGCTTGTACAGTTTGTGAACATCTATAACCTTTGTAGGAGGGTCAGTTCTTTCTATGCAGTTGTTTATCAGTGTTTGAATATTTTCTACCGCCTTCTAGTTACGTAGTAGATTTATACATGCTTGTAGGAATGGTTTAACTTCTTCATCCACTCTTAGGTTTGTTGGAGCCTTCGAAGGAGATGTCTCGTCCTTGGTAAAGTCTTTGCAAGCTTTGATGAAGGTTTCTTTCTCCTTCTGTAAGTCCAAGATTTCCTGTTTGATAGAAGCTTTCTAGATAAGGGGTTCAGTGGCGGCTTTCTCCTCATCTCCTCCAGTAACCATGCCGCTATGTGTTATGACATTAATACGTGATCCTTCATCAATCAGTTCCGCCTTAACCCTCTGCACATTTTGCATTGGTGTCTGCTGCTTTTCCTACATTTTTTCTATCAAGACTGGACAATATTTGATCACATGGTCCAATTATCAACAATATCGGCAAGACTGTCATGCATGGTTCAGACAGTTCCTTACGAAGTCCCCTATTTCTCCACAGTTGTAACATATTAATTACCCTTTCCCCCGACCTGCACCTCCATCCCTTCGCCTTCCCCTGCCTCTCGCTGGGGAGCCTCCTCCGCTTGAGGGAGATAGTGGTGAAGAAGGGTTAGCCTGTACCCTATATAGGTTTCCTCAGTCTATCATTAAGTCATATGTCTGACAGTTATGTTTTTCATGTCCCACAGATGAGCAGAAGTGACACCATTGTTGCTTAAATTCTGGAACATAAGCACCAAGATGGGGATAGTGGTTTGTATCATGTAGTCTAGAAATGCAGCAGTTAGCGCAACATAACATTGGACCACTTGGCCCCACGACCTCTTCAGGATGCAATGGGTTGGGTCCCCTAGACTGCATGTAGTCCGCCAGCATAGGGCACTGATCGTTGCTGTGGCCAGACACCCTGGATCTTATGCGCCATACATTTTGGCTAGCCTCTTTTCCTCATTCTTTCTGTATATTATAGATTTTGAGGTGCATTGCCTCCAGTTGTCCTTGGATTTATTTCACCCCAAACTAGGCATTGTCTCTTGGAGCAACTTCTAGCTTCATAGCAATATCCAAGACTTTCTCTTGCATCTCAATCACTTGCTGACCCATAGGTCTATGCAGATGAGGTAGTAACATGGAGATGAACCATTCCTTTTGCTACCTATCATCATACTGAAATTCGCCACCTCTGATAACCTTATTTAACCATTGATCAGCCTCCCATAAAGACTCAGTGGGTCCCTATTTAAAATCTTTCAAATTAGTTACTAGCTCAGAGTAGGATTTAGGCTTTCAGAAGTGTTGTTTTAAAACATTCTTAATCTCTTTAATAGATTGGTATGCATGATGGCCTACGTACCCCATATACCAGTCCAGGGCCATTCGTTCGAAGGGGAGGGATAGATGTGCTCTCTTTACAACATCGCTAGCCACATTCTGCACTGTCCATATTGATTCTTCTACAAACCAAAATCGATCCATATCTTCATCTCCTACACCCTTGAAGGTGGGTAGATTCATGTGTGTGGCCATATCTTCTTCTGGTGGTGGAAGATGTGTGGGGGAGTTATTTCCCTTATGCCGACTCGAAGGTGGTGTAGCTGGAGGACTATTTCCTGTGTGCGCAACTGAATCTCTTAATGGAATGTAGATGGATCTATCCTCTTCTCGGTTGGTTCAGTAGTACTTCCCACTTCGTGTTGTACTCTCTCTCTGATCAGAGGTCATTAATTCTATGTGGTTTCACATAATTCCCTTTTCGCACAATAATATTTTAATTAACAATGGAAATGTTCCCAAGAACTCACCTCGGAAACCTTTGAAGAACCTTCATTCTGCCTCAAAATAGTATACAAACCGATTGACTATGAATTTTGTTACGAACCCTCCTAGCACGCTATCCACCCAATGATCTACCGTACGGGTGATCATGTTGTCAGTATTCTCAAAATTTTGAATCATTTTCGGCATCCACTGTGTAAGCTGATCATCCTTCCAACACGTCTGGAATTCTACGAGTCGTTCTAACCACTCCTAGAGCTCGTGCGCAAAATTTACAAAGAAAATTTCATATACTTTAGTGAAAATGTATATTTTCTTGCACTTGTCAGTTGTTAGCTTCATTTTATGATTCTCCTTTAGAGAAAATTCTTAAATCTATTTTTCGAACCAGTCTTCAAGCTCCAATTTTTCAGGTCTCCAATGGCTTTATGGCATTACTCGATCTCTCTCTCAAAATTCTCCTAGTCTCGGAAATGGAACCATTTTTTGGCTTGAGGGGTCCTAACCTAGGTTCAGATGTTAAGGTTTGCCAACAAAACCCTACACTACAAGACCTTTTAGCAATGACCTACTTTCATAGGCCAAGGTCTCACCCGAAGTAGTATGGGAGGGTGCTGGAACTAGGTTTCCACACCCTAGGAGAGAGTAGGTAATTAAGGTAGATCGTCGCTACAACTATCAGGTTCACATAGATTGATTCTATTGGTAGGAATCTAACACAATAATCAACATGTAATCATAACAAAGATATTCTCATTAATAGATCTTATCAATACATTCGCATTCACCTGTGCGTCAACAATTACCATCACAGATCATTATAATCATAGCTAATTCCTAGATCATAGATACATTCACAGCTTAAATAAATAACACAAATGCACTTCAGTATTAAACACGATCAGTCCAGATACCATAAAGGTACATCAAATATACTCTGCATTCATTAGTATCCAAAAACCCAATTACAACCCAAAACACAGCCCGCGCACACAGCCAATGGGATCCGCACACAACAGGGCTGAGGATCTCCATGCACACAGCTAACAGGAGTCCTTACCCAAAACAACCCAAAACAGATCTCAAAAATTCACACGTGGCATCAATCTTACTTCTTCTTCCTTACTAGACCCAAGTATCTATATATTTATATCACTGTAGCCTTTGCTATCCCATGGTCCACAAATAGTGGTTTGCGGGACCTAGATTTACCCTTTAACCCATTACAAAACATTGGGGCATTTAACCCACCAAAAAACCCCTACTCAAGATCAAGTATTAAAAAAGTATATAAAAAATGCAGCTTAGGGAACCTCATTCCAACAAATATCGTTTGAGATCCTTCAAATTTTCTCAATATATCTCAAGGAGAAAGTGAACTTTTTTTCAAATGGCCATTTCTTCATATCATTATTTGTCTCTTGATGTTGCTTATTGTTTTTGTTTTTCTTTATAAATCATTTTATTTTTGGCTTCTTCTTCTATAGGTCCTTTTTGGGATGCTTCATTATCCTCCATGGCCTCCATTGATCTACTACACTTTTCTAAGTCCTTCATGGAGACAAGATGCTTGCACATCATGTTAATTTCATCTAACTCTCTTCTACCTAAAATCATATCAAACTATAACCTTCCATATTGTACCTCTTTCTCCTTTAACTGACTATTCATCATCTTTTCTATTCTCCTTGCTTCTTCAATATGTTCCTTCAAACTGACAATTTCCTCCTTGTACTTATGCTTTTTTTCATCAGATGTTTGCAAAAATTTCTTTACATTTTTTTTTTATTTTTCAATATTTTTTTTTCATTCAAGGATATGTCAAGCTTGGATTTTTATTCAATTATATTTCCTTCATGGAAATTAGGTCCATTCACACAAGTAGAGACCTCATTTGACTGAAAATTTTATTTTTGACAGGGATTTTTCTTCTTCTTGTTTATATCCTCCTTCTTGACATTGCAACTACTAGTGTCTCCTTCATGCATGAGATATATTCTATCCCATATTTATTTTGTAAAATTTAAGTATATTACAATATCAAGATATTTATTATGAATATTTTTAAACATAACATATTTTTCCTTAGCATTCCACTATTTTTCTTATGTAGAGGGGGTATATTTATAGTATCCATCACATACAATATTCCATTCATCAAGTCCATAAGCTATAAGTTCTAATTTTACCTTATCTGTCCATTGATGAAAGTTTGTTTCACTCAACAACGATACACTTTGATAGTACATGACTCAACCAAATCTCCTTCAAGTTATTAGGCTCGCACCAAATGAGCTTCTATGATACCAATTGATGAAAATTTGGATAAACTTAGAGGTGGGGTGGGGGGGGGGGGTGAATCAGTTTAGTATATTCATGGACATTAATATTATTTTCCTTAAACTCATTAACTGAAACATTACATGAGAATATTAACAAATAAGGACTAGCAGATTGAATATGTGATCAATGAGTAATAATAAAACCAAAAAATTACATCAATGCATAATAAAAGCACATATTGGCACCAGATACATGTGGAAACCCAAAAAGGGAGAAAACCATGATTTTAATTATTGTTGTCATGCAAAGGAAAGCTCCTACTCCTTATTACATATGAGTTTTTGTAGGCTCCAATGTACAGGAGGATGCTACCTCAATTTTCTGGAAGATGCAACATGCAATCGGGCTCCAACTCTGATATATTCTTTGTAGGTTGTTAGGGTCCTATATTTGATAGGATATTGTTACACCAAAATTTGGTCATCTAACCATTTACAGTTAGACGGATCGAAGTACACCATGTAAGACCAATTTTACTATTGGAAAATTACTTTCATTATAAGGAATAATCTAATAAAGCATATTTTATGAAGTTATTTCTCGTTAAAACAAGAAACCCATGCGGAATAATTAAATAAATCCTTATTTATTTGATTTTCCTCTAGGAATAATTAATTAAAGAATTTTTAAAATAATATTCCTGGTCATATTTGACCCAATTATGAGAACTAATTAAATAAATCATTATTTTTCATATTTTTCTCGAGGAATAATTAATTAAATAATTATTCAATTATTATTCCTTGCTAAGTTTGACTAAATCACCTAGAAATAATTAAACAAACCATTATTTGTTAATTATTCCTTAACCACATTCTTGAAATGATAAATAAATCATTTAGTTGTTTATTATTTATAAATAAATTTATTTATCCAATTTAAATACGTTTTCCCTCCAACAAAATGTAATAAAATATTCCAAGTGGCTAGATCTAGATCTTTGTTAATAATATTTTATTTTTCGCCATTATCGAGGATAACTCAATATTTTCGTATAAATAGGAGGGTTTTCCATTCATTCTTCACTTTGATCACTTTCATTGTTGTGCTTTCATCATTGTCATCGCTGCTACTAATTTCTTTTCTTCTTGAGCTCCCATAGAGTTCAACACATTTTGGGTTTTCTACACCATTGAGAGAGAGAAACTTCCAGATATGAAGTGTTGAGGACAACCAAGAACCCATCCCATTCAAGGGGACTCGTAACATTATTATTTTTTACCTTCCCAAGTGTTATAATACATATAAAATTCTTTATATATTGGCTTGTACATTGGATGAATGGAGCAATTCTTATTTCTTTTAATTGTCTAACTACTTTTACTACACAGATTGGGTTTTTTACAACTTTTGGTTTAAATATCGATTACAAATCTAAAGAAATTAAGAAACCATATTTGTTGTTAGGGTTGTTTTTCATGTGCAACTAAAGTGAGTTCTTTTCGTACACTTGTGTTAAGAATTGACGCTAACAATTGGCAACTCTATTGTTGTTTATTTATATTCTTGCATGACCAACACCTTCTATACCTAGGGATTTTCTTCAGCGGTTTTCAGTCTCTTGATGCATTTTTTTATATTTTATCCCCTAAAGCAGTAAAAATTCTAACTTCTGTGTGTTTTGGGGTATTTTCCATAGGTAACAGGTATGAGCTACACCAGAGACAATAAATTTTCCACAACCTGTTGCTCGAGAATCCTTGAACTGGAACTCAAAATTTTTAGCCCAGAACCTATGATTTATAAATTAAATCACACCTATTGGACTAGAAACTATGATTTCCACAACTTACAGGTTAGTACCTGCGAGCTGCAACATTGTTTTGAGTTTTCTTGGTGACAGTCAGGGTTTTCCGCAAGCATTATTCTGTGTTGTTTGACCTTCATCTCAACCCATTTAGGCTTTTATATGATCATTTTGTCTCCTTGAAGTAGAGCCAAGCCCCTTATGGTTTCATTACACTTCCACCTTTCTAGGATGAGTTTAGCTGAGTAGGTAGTTTGAGATTTGCAGTGCTTTTAGCCATTGTTCAGGGTCTGATCTATATTTCTTTCAGGTCCCTTTTTATTGGTTATTATTCCATCCAAAACCTACTCTTGAGTTTTATTTCATCTCTCCCTTAGGGTTCCCTTCTTTCCCCTAGTGTTTTAACCTTTTGCCTCCCATTTTGCGGCAGTTTTGCCATTCAATTTCTTGTTGTTTTCTAATCATTTTCTAGCATATCTGAGTCATTAGATACCTGTACCTTAGACCTTAGATATTTTCCCCGTCTTGCCTATTTTGAGTCAATTTTACCCACCTTTTAGACTATTTGTTTTAGAAGCATTCTTTTGGGTTGAATTTATGCATCTATAGCTCTTTATTTTACTATCGTTTCAGCTTTATTTACAATACTTGAATATTTTTTCTATTTCTTTATACAATTTTTTGGGCTTACACACACACACACATAAAGTGAATAGCGCTTGGTTTCAACATAGAATCCAATACATAAACATCATAATTAATTTATCTGCCTCACTGAGCCTTTTTTATCCCTCTTTAGCCTTTTCATGTCATCAATGATGTGGCATCATTGCACTGCCAAGGATTTTATCTTTGAGACTCCAGGGCCTTCACCCTCAGTTTCCCTTAGGAAGAATTACTCCACCGCATCCCCATACCTACTTTGATACTGGTTCATCGGTTTCTTCATCTGATTTCGAGCCTGGTTCCCCTCACCCTCATGTAACCATAAATGTGTCAAGCGCAAATGCAGGTGCTGGTCCCCAAACTAGTGGTGGCCTTGACCCTAATGTTGAAGCAACTACTAGTGCAATCACTACCGAAACTGTTCTGACTACTCCTTTTCTTTATTTCATGTTAGGTTTAAGCCTTTATGATTTCATATAGTTAATCAACAACCCTATACTCCATAAACTAGGTTGGATCGCTATGACGACTAAGCTTCCTTTTAACATCCCTAAGTTCAAAGGAAACATTAGATAGGATCATACTAATCATATATGCTCCTTTCACATATGGTGATCATCCAATTCCAATACCGGTGACTACATCTCCCTTCGGCTGTTCTAGCATATGCCTATTGAAGAAGCTACAAAGTGGTATGTTGACTAGAATTCTACATCTCATTATACTTTTGAGACTCTTACTAAAGTGTTTTTGTCCTACTTCCAATCACCTCTCCACTATGATACTAGTACTGAGTTGTTGACCGCATTCTGTCAAACTTCTGCCACCCTCCTTTCTAACCATGTATAAGAATGGTGTAGAAGGAGGAGCTCGTGTCAAGCTTCTACATTCGACAACTGTGTCTATATGCATTGATTTATCTAAATTATTTTTCCTTCCATTCGAAAATATGTCGCATCTCATTTTCCTCAGAAAAAGGAAGAATCTCTCCTAGTTGCATTGAAATATAACTTGATCTACGCCTAGTCTGGCTATGTTTATACCATTTTACTGGATCTTCCTAGACCTGGTGGTGGCAATGCACCAGGCTAATCTCATGCCACCGAAGGTATCATTCTATCTCATTCACATCTGTATACTCATCCTCCCATGGGTTATGGTTTCCCCCATGGGGGACCAACTCCTCCAGCACTTATCCCCTCCTGACAGCATGTATCCGAGTCAAATCGCACCTTGAGGATTTTCCCAATTGCATCAAACGATGCCAAGGCCAGCTATTTCTCAACTTGTTTATGCCAATTTTTCCCAATCACCTTTCTATTACTATCCATAGCACAAATTTTTATGTTACCTTACCTGATTCAGCCCATAAACTCAAATATTTGTGCATGAACCACCCATGTCATTTATGTGATATTTGTGTCGACTATTCTCATCATTTTCCCCATCTCGATGAATTTTGTGACACCCTTGAAGTTGTTCGCAAAATATAGGCCACTGGGAGTGGATATGGTACCCCTCTACTTGTGATTTCTTCTTGAGCAGAATCAAAGGATATTTCTGCAACCATTGCGATACCTCCCCCGGATGTCGAAATGACAAAATATTCAGTTTTTATTCTCTATTTTTCATTATCCATGAGATCCATGGTGGAAGACCCCTCTGGGGCATCCGTTTCTGTTTCAGTCGAACACCTTCTAGGTCTCAACATCGGTAGATGTTTCATATACTACCTCTTCGCCTAGCCATAGTAGTGATGCGTATGTGATCCATATTTCTCATGATAATGCACCAAGTAGCTCTAACTCATTATGTGATCTCCCTTCCTCGTGCCCTCCCATCTCCCATTTAGATGAATACATTGTTAGGGCTCCACCAGTTCTCCGAAGACTGAAAGGAGAGTGACAAAGGTAACCACATACCACTTTGACATAGTAGGTAGCCTTGCCATGCTGAGAGGGCTCTCTCTATGAGATTGTAGTCAAGGATTGACTATGATAGGAAGGATATTAGGCTATTTATGATAAGCTCAGGTAGGTTTTGAGTTTTTTAGGGTTTGATGATGGATCAGGGATGAAACCAAGTAGCTAGGTCTAGGTATCAAAGGGTTTACAACTGCAAGGATATAAAGGAGAAAGGTAGTAGTGGGTCTATGATGGATTTAGGGTTTTGTAGGTATGGTGGAGTGTTTGAAAATGTAGAGGGATTTAATGATCATGGTCAATCATGATTTCATTAAACTGGAAGCATGAAATACAAAATAACATTTCCATACAAAAAGAGCTAAATTAATAGAATTATGCCTATGAACTGTAACGAAAGCCACTGAAGATATAAGATATGAAAGAGGAGCTATATATAATTAATTAAATACTATAAAAAAGAATATACGTGATCATAAAATCACTACATATGAATTCCTAGATAATAATGGCAACTACATCCTTCGATTTCTAAAAATGAAAGTGAAAGTACATGATACAAGATTATAATCCTCTGATGTCTAACTAGCCAAATTACTCACAAAATGATAGATATAGGCCAAAAAAATATGTCCCCTCTCTTGGGTATCAAATCCATTAGATTTGGATCTGATTACATGATATTCTCGACAAACCCCTAATGTTTAGTGGAGGTCAACCAATTCACCTCATCATAGGAAAGCATATACATTCGACCAAAATTACATTAAAAAACGTATATCTACCCTATTTCACTATTTAGCAGCTCAATTACACCTTATGACATCATAACATAATCATCATTCATTAATTATATATGTAAAAAGTCAAACTAGGTCAAACTACCTATGAAAAATGCCTATTGTAGAAAGCGCAGCGTGCCTGGAGAAAGCATAACGAGATGGGGATAAAGGAAATTTGAAGGCCTCCTAGGTGTCCAAATACTGATATAAAAGTTTCTATATAAATATATTAATGTATTATACATTATATGCTCTTCAAGAACTCAAAAAGGTGGCTTCTAGCCCTCCAAAACGTCATTCTCCCAAGAGTAATAAAAAAGTGCAACGTGACCTCCAAAAATAGGGCAGAAAGGTCATTTTTTGCATGTTTTTGGGCTTTTTGACACTCCAAAAGTGGCTGACATGGCTCCAACGCCAACTAGGATTGATGTACTCAACTGGAGGAATCTACAAATGTTGATTTTTCATCTAATGGACCCCTGCAACAAAAGCGTAGCGTGGCCCACGCTACGCTTTTGCGAGTATGACTCATTTTCAAAGGTGCCAAATTTGACCAAAATTTCACAAAAACCCAAATTTTCTCCAAAATTCTTCAAAATTTGTTCAAATATTCCTAAAAAGGTATGTCATGATAGTAAGGAAGCATTAGCAAGTAACTCCAAGTTACCCTTATCCTCTTGACTATTTAGAGTTTCCTTAAGTTTTGCTTTCAATTGTTTGCCTTTGACTTTGTAAATATGATTCCCAGCATAGTAGTGTTCAACCATGTATTTTTGTAACTTGTTTTCTCTGTTGTCCTTGTGAAGGAGCTTCTCTATGTGAATATTAACTTTCTCAATCCAAAACTCCCTGTTTTAATTGATTTCCATGTCTATCCTTTCTTCAAATGCCAACTCTTCATCTAGTGGAATTTTCTCTCTTTCTTTCTGAAGTGCTCTTCAGAGACCCATGGTCCTTGGACTTTTCCTTTTCACCTTCTCTTCATTTTTTTCTAAATATTCGATGTTAGAAAGTGCTTTTCCTTTCACATATTTCATATTAACTTTAAATTGATTCTTCTCTAAAGACAATTTCTTTGCCTTCAACTAATTGTTCTCTTGTTCTAGGAAAAAAATTATGAAATGAGCCCTTGCCAAATTCTCTTTCAGTTCTTTGATCTAAGCATATATTTCCTTGATGATCTACTATAGGTTTTAATTCTATTCACTGGCCTCCAAGTCTACTATGTGAATTTCATGATGGATGAGCTCCTCATCATGCATATATGTCTCATGTTGTTATGGTAATCCCTGCTCTATTGATGTAGGCTTTGCCCCTTCCTCAATATAAGGACAAAACACAAGCCTTCTGCCTCTTTGGTATGTCTTAGTGACCTAAATATTCCTCCTCACTGAAGCTCTGCTAGGTTATCCAACCTCCGCATGTCTAGATGGTGTTGATGGTGAAATAGTGCTAGTAGTTTGGCTACTAGAAGAAAAAATGACATATTATTGCATGAAGGTTTCATAATTGATGCTTTGATGTTAAATATGGTGTAAAAAAATTATTTTGATAAGATCATGGTAAAATAGGCTTCTTTCAAGACTACTTTTCTTATGCTGAACCTTTTCTTCCATCTTTGTCAAAATTTTGTAGCGGTAATAGCACAAATTGAGTGGCTTTACCCCTATGAATTGAATGAGAATTCTGACATGACATCCATATATTCTATAAAATATTCCCTCAAATTTGAATTAATTCATGATGATCTTCATTACTGGTGTATACTTCTCCAGGGGGTGCCCAACCGAAAAAATATACTTCATGTGTCGCTTATAATGTCTTCTAAGATAGGGCTGGTAATTTTGAATACCTAGGTCTTGGTTTTTAAACCATTTTTCACCATGATTGGGTATCCCTGTGGCATCAGCTACTACATATATTGATATAGTGAATGTAACCCATGCACTCATTACCTTGTCCTTCTGATTTGAGTGGCAAACAATTTGGTCAATGTGGCATGGTATTTGACTTTCTCAACTTGTTCACAAAAAGGAAGACACCCTACCCCTTGAAAAAAGTTCTTGGATAATGGTGAATATATAGTTTCATGAGTGGTTAAGGGATCATGTCTTATCACATTTCCTCCCTTATTGTAAGACTTCTTCTCCTCGATTTGATTGTTTGCAAGGGGAAAAACCCTATTGGGACAAAATAAGGGAAGGGAGTGAAGGGATAGGATGAAGGGGTTAGGGAAGTAAAATGGGAGTAGGAAAATAAAATTAGGTAGTAATGGATTTTGGATAAGTATAGGAAATGAAATTGAGTGAAATGGGTATGGAAATTGACCTAGGAAATGTTTACATAGTCCTAGCTAGGAAAAATGCCAAAATTTGTAGTATTAAGCCAGCGTTTAGGGTTTGGGACTTAGGAATTGGGAATGAGAGGGTATGAAGGCTATGGGAGATATTCTTTGGTGTGAGGGAGGGTAGAAAACTATGGGAATATGTATTTACCTTGTAAAATTTGAAAATATATGTCAGCCACGAAAACACAACGTAGGGGCCAATGGAGGGTTTACACTATAAATCAATGAAATGGAGATGCGAGGAGGGGTTACCTGAGGTGTAACTTAATTTTTCATTGATGGTAGACACCTTGATAGCCTTTATAAACCCTCAAAATTTTATTTTATGCCTCTAGGAGAAAAAACAAAACAAGTCGAAGAAAGGGCAACGTGGAGCCCATAAAGCGTAGCGTGGCTACTTTGGCATCAAATGTTGGAATTTTTTTTACTTGAATTTTTTGTTGAAGCACTTGGTGATGAATGATAGCTCTTATTAAATGAGTTGAATGAGAAAATGAGCTTGAATTGGCATTTTATATCTTGTGGTGGTCATTTTTCTTCAGAGTAGTGGGATGCTCCACTACATGTCTTTTCACTTTTATTTGAAAATTTGTAGCTTTGAAACATTCTTAGGCAAATTTAGGAACATGAAACTTATTACATAATATGAAATATAAATTAAATTTTGAAATATAACTTTATTGAACAAATTTACCTATTACCACCCCTCCATTTCTAGATTTATGCATGGAATGGCATATTTTGGATGACTGAAACCCTAATGACCTAATGGAGACACACAAATGAATGAAATCATGATGATGTTGACTAGAGTGATGATTATTATATTTCAATTATGTTACACTTGAATGATTTATGACAAGGACCGACATGAAAAGTTCTTGAAAGGAGTGTCAATAGCCCTAGACAGACTATCCAGTGAGCAAATTTTTATTTGAAGAGCTAATGAACTGACAAAAATTGACTCTGAGAACCTAACAAGATATCGTAAGAGCCCATTTGATCACTAGTGATAGGCTAAATAGACTAACATTAACATCAGCTCCAGCTGGGGATGAAAAATCCTTGGAGGTGTCAAGAACATTGTATACCAAGTAGCCTAACCATTGGCCATGGAGTCAAAATCAAAATATGAGACTAAATACTAAAAACTAACTCAAAACTGAAGTAACTTTGACTCCTACTAAACTTTAGATATCAAGAGAAAATAAAGTGAGATTTATGGCCTTCACTTTTGGCTGCAAGTGCTGATGATTCTCTCCTTCACACTTTGGCAGAAAAATTAAACTGATATCTACATTAAGGTTAAGAAAATTAAGAAATCTTCTCAGAAAAAGTAGTGGTTGAGAAGCCTACCATTGACTGGTCCTTCTCTACAATCTTCTCCATCCATTTCCTCCAATAGATAAACGTGATGTCCTCTTGAAGATGAATTTTTTTATGGTCTGTTCCATAAGCTCTCAAATTTACCATGTTTCCCTTTCTCTTTGTTTCTAGCATCCCAACAAAATACCACATCAACAATTTTGAAATCATCGGCCTTTGTCTTGAGGTCATATACCTTATTAATTCTCTCTTGAATCTTATAGGTGCTTTGAAACACCTCATACATGTTTTGCCGGTGATGACTCATTTTATTGATTCACCACTGCACATCATTCATTTCACTACCTCCTTCCTATAATAATTCTATAACTGGGACTGCAAGTGATGTAGGGAAAACTGTGTCAATTCCATATACAAATTGGAAAGGAGACATACCTATTTTATTTTTTCTACTCATTATGTTCGCCTACAAGGCATTAATAAGTTTCTTATTCAATTTTTTCTTGTTCACATCCAACATATTCTTTATAATGTTGACCAAATATTTGTTTGAATATTAGGCCAATTCATTACCTTGTGTATCATATGAAATCGAGTGACCCAATTTGATGTTGTATTTCTTGCAAAGCTAAACCATTTTCTTGGAATTGAATGCAGTCACATTATCTCTAATTATTTTGTGGGGACAACCAAATCGAGACAAAATATTACCTTCCAAAAACTGAATAATGACTAAATATGTAGCTTGCCTCATTGTGATAACTTCAATCCATCTGGTGAAGTAGTTGGTACCTGTCAAGATCCACTTATGTTGTGCAGAATATGCAGGGTGGATTTCTCCAATGAAATCAAGGCCCCATTGTTGAAATGGTGCTTTCACGGATATGAGCTGCAAAGGGAGTGAGAGAAACTTCGTCTTACCTTGAAATATCCAGCATTCATGAAAAATCATCACGATTTTATAAATATCAGCAAATATTGTAGGACAATAATAACCTTCCCTCAACATTTTATTCGTTGTAGTTTTTCAAAACAAATGACCTCCATAATATCCTTTGTGAACATCACTCATTACCTCCTTGGCTTCACTTTCTACTAGACAATTTAGCAAGACACCTCTTAGGTATTTTCAATATAGAGCATTGTCTAAAATGAAGTACTTGGAAGATTTTGACTTTAGTGATATACCATTTCTGTTACACATATGTGGAGGAGGGTTAAGATGTTGAAGAACATAAATGATGTCAGCATACCAAGGAGATGAGATAAAAATTTCTGATACTTGCATGAGTGATTCATAATCTTCTCCTTTGGAAAAAACTGAAATAATATTGATGTCAAGTGCATGTAAATTATATTTAGCCATCAACTTGGCCAATCCCTATCCTTTGATAATATTTTTAGGCTTGATCTCAAGATCATAATCTAACATAGTTGCTATCCACTTTCCTCTTTTGCCTTCCTGATTGGATTTAATCAATACATTCTTCACTACTACATTAGGAACATAGGCTGGAATGTGTGAATGAAGGATATACACTCGAAATTCCTTCAATGCCTTTACCAAGGCCAAGTATTTCTTCTCAATGATGTTATATATAAGGGAATCATCTCTATTGATATGGATAAAGAAAGCAATGGGGTGCTCGCTCTTATCCTTCTATTTCATCAAAACAATAGCCAAAGTATGTTCAGAGGAAAATGAAAATATGAAAAAATCAATGGTATAGTCAGGGATGATCAAAATAGGAGTTGTTGTCAAAGAGAGCTTAACTTAATTAAATGATTTTTTAGCGTGACCACCTTACCTCACTGTCCTTGTTTAGAATATTGGTCATCTCTCGAATATGCTCGTCAAGGTTTGGGATAAATCTTCTCAACAAATTCATATTACCATTAAAGGCTTGGATCTATTTCTTGCTACGTGGAAAATCTATTTTTTGAATGGATTAAATATTGAGGGGATCAATATGGATACCATATTTGGAGATGATATGGCCAAGAAGCTTGCCCTCCTCCATGGAAAAAATACTCTTTTAGGGGTTTATTGAAATCCAAAACATTCTGCACTTCTGAAATACAACTATCAAATGACATAAATGCTCATCATCAGAATGGAGAAAACCATCAAATCATCAAGGTACACTACTAGAAAAACATCATTTTCATTTGTGAAAGAGATGTCCATCTCCCACTAAAAAGTGGCCCCTGCATTCTTGGGCCCAAATGGAATTTTGGCATATTTGAAAGTGCCCCAAGGTGTTGTGAAAGCATTTTTGTCATTATCATCCTTATGCACTAATATCTGATTATATCCCAAATATCCATCCTGAAGTGACATTTGAGAGGACCCAACCGCTCTCTATAGGATATGGTACATATTAGGAAGGGGATAGTTATCTTTTAAAGAAACCTTATTCAAGTTTTTGAAATCAATACAAAGACGGATTTCTCTCGTTTTCTTTCTCACCGGAACAAGATTTGACATCCATTCTGAAAATATAATGGGGACAATGATACCAAATTTAAAGTGTTCGTTTACCTATTTCTCTATTGATGGTAACAATATTGGAATTCATTTTTTTTCAATAGGGATTTTGATTAGGATTGACCTGAATTGTATGCTGAATGATATTGTTGTCATATACTTTCAAATCTACATAGTCCCAAGAAAATACATCAGAAAATTCAGATATTAACGGTATGTATTTATCTTTCATCTCTGGAGATAAGGACTTGGACAACTTAGCCATTTTGGGATTGTCTGTTGTTCCAATATTTACATCTTCAACACCCTTCTTGGTAGGAACCATGGTAAGCTTTTTGGAAACATCATATTGATCGAACAATTCCTCCAAAGGTACAAGTCCCCTTGGAATGTTATTATCTTTAAGCTGTAACATATAAAATTGAGTAGCCTTGATCACTTTATCATCTTTATCATATACCTCATCAATATAAGAATTTTCAAATGCGCCTTCCATCTATAGAAAGTTATTCACATGTTTGTCACCCTAGAACACTTTCCAATACCTCAAGTTGTCAGGGACAGTTTTTCGGTATTTGACATGAATTTCAAACTTCTGATTAGAGAATATTGGACTCTTAAAGTTACTTTCTACTCTAGCAAGTGAATTTTCCATAAGATTATGATTTCTTGGAATACCGGACAATATATATTAAGGAAATTTTTTGAGAATGTCCAGTATACCATTTCGATATGCTTTCATACTTGGATTATTTTCCTCATATTCCCCTTTTACCTACTTAATTACAAGCTCGGAGTCGCCATACACATAAATTCTCTTTGCAGCTAACTTTTTCAAAATTTTCAGGTTAGTGATCAATGTGTTAGGTCCCTATATTACTATTATAGTCCCTTATTATTTTTATTGTAACCCCCTTATTGTTATTATAGTACCCTTGTAACCCCCATATTTTTATTATTGTGCCCTTAGATTATTATTTTTAGGTCGACTAGGATTACATTGTGGCCCCACTAGGATTACATTGTTGCCCCATGGACTCTTATATATAGAAAGGAGGTTTTGTAATTTATATCATCCAAGAATTGTTCATTCATGTAATGTATTGGAGGTTTCCCCCTTGAAGTGGCTTATTTCTAGGGTGTTGATATCTCTTTTCTTCTATTTTTGGAGCTGGTTTCACAACATTAGGTATCAGACCTTTGGATTCTAGGTTTTCGTTGCTTCAAATAGGTCATTGTGGAATTTTAGCTATAAATTTTTTTCTACAAAGGTTCAAAAGATAAAATGTTTAGAGAACTAAGCTGAAATCATGAGGAACATCATCGCAAAATTTTAGATCTTGGTTCACAATATTTTCGGATATATGATCTGTGGAATTTACGGTTGTTTTTAGGCTCCTAAATTTAATCAAAATAGGTCATCATGGAATTCTCACTATGCCATTTTTTCTATCAAGATGCAGAAACTGAAATTTTTAGAGAAAAAAGCCAAAATCCAAAGGAACATCCTCAAAAAAATTCAGATTTTGGGTCACAATATTTTCGAAGATATGGTCTGTGGAAGTTAGGGATTATTCAGGCTCCTGAAGTTCATCTCAAAGAGGTGATCATGGGAAAATCATCATAACTCTCTCTCTAAGCATCAGATTGGAATTCTGTAAAAATTGGCGGCAAGTACACGGACTATAGTCTCATTTTTATCAAATTCAGATCCAAATGAGGAAAGAGTGAAACGTGGTATGCCATACAAGTTCACTCTACCGAACCAGTTCATAATTAGGTCATTGTGCGAGATTGGGCATAACGTTTCCTTGAAGAATCCAAATTAGGTCAGACATATTGCATTTGAAAGAAACTTCCGAGGGCTACTGTAGGGCAGAATTTTAGATATTGAGGATCCCAAATTATAGAGATAATTAAATTTCAATATCGAGCTCCTCAAAAGCAAGTAAAAGGTTTGTATTTTGTTTTCCAAATTTCATAGGTTTTGTTTGAAGAATCAAGTTGAATTGATTCAAAGGGCATACTATAGAATAGATATCAGTATTGGATTCTAAAATGTCACCTAAAAATAATTCAACACCCATTAAGCATTTATAAGGCTTTACTATGACTCATGAAGATGAAGAATGGAAACATGACATATCAAAATTACAAGAGAAAGTGAAACAAATTTCGCTATTGCAAAGAGCAACAAAAAATGACATGGAAGTTTTGAAGAAAGGCGTGGAAACTAAGATGGATGGTTTGAAGAAAGGAGTGGAATCTAATATGAATGGTTTGAATAATGGCATGGAAGCTAAGATGGATGGCATGGAAGCTGGCACGAAATCTAAGATGGATGACATGGAAGGCTTGACAAAGTTGACACAAGAAATGTTTCCTAATGGTGAAAATATAGTAGAGGAAACTCATGATGAGAAGAAAATAAATGTTAATCATGATTTAATAAACTCTAATGTTGGAGGGAAGAACCACCATATTCCAAAAATGGATATGAGGAAGTTTGATGGAAAGGATCCTGTAACATGGATACTACAGATGGAGCAATATTTTGATCTCAATAATGTGAAAAACACACAAAAGGTACGCATTGCAACTTTACGTTTAGAAAAAAATACATTTGTATGGTATCGATGGCTTTGTTCCCGTAAAATAATTTTCAGTTGGTCACTTTTTACAGAGGAAATGATAGCACATTATGAGGATACAAAGAGTAGCACCTTCTTTACCCAATTGATAAATCTTGAACAAAAGTGTTCAGTGGGGGAGAACATTGAGGACTTCGAAAAATTGAGTATAAGGGTAACCATATTCTAGAGGAACATAGGATTGATCTCTTCATAGGTACTTTAAAGGATAACATCCAACATGAAGTTCATGTTTTGGAACCTGATTCATTGGAGAAGGTATTCAGGTTGGCAAGAAAAAATGAATGTAAAATTATGGCGACAAGGAAGCCTACCAGTCACTTCTATAAAGATGGAAGTGTTGCTACTCCTAGATTTCCACAACCTACAAGGTTGACACCACAAAAATTGGAAGAAAAAAGAGAAAAAGGGCTTTGCTACAGTTGTGCTAGCAAATACACTAAAGGTCATAAGTGTGCTAAGAAGAAATTATTTTACATATATTGTGAATAGGAAGAAGAAAATGAACAAGAATCTTCAAAATAAGAGGATATACATGAGGAACCAACCATAGAAGAGGAAGAAATGAGTCTGACCATATTGTGTAATGCATTGGCAAGAATTACCACTCCTCAAACTCTCGAGATAGAAGGACATATAAAGAAGAAAAAGGTAATAGTGTTGATTGATTCAAGTAGTACCCATAATTTTATTCATTGTAAGGTAGCCAAGGAATTGAATTGTTTCCTATACCTCTAAAAAAATTATTGAAGAAAGATGCATTTTCATGGACTCTTGAAGCAACTAAGGCCCTTGAACATCTTAAAGAGGCAATGTGCCTAACACCAGTCTTAGCTACGCTAGACTTCACAAAAACCTTTATTGTGGAATGTGATGCCTTAGGAAATGGAATTGGTGTTGTTTTAATGTAAGAACGAAGACCCATTGGTTTTGAAATTGGTCCAATCAAAGGAAAGTATTTACAAAAATCTATTTATGAGAAGGAAATGTTAGCAATACTGCACGCACTAAAGAAATGACGAACTTACCTAATGGGAAGACACTTCAAGGTAAAAAATTATTATGATAGTCTTAAACACTTTTTGGAACAAAGACTATATTCATAAGAGCAACAAAAATGGGTCACAAAGATGTTGGGTTATGACTTTGAAATAATCTACAAAAAAGGGAAGATAAATGTTGTTGCAGATGCACTCTCAAGAAAGAATGAAGAGGTGGAAGCATTGCTTTGTGACATTTCTATTATCCAAACATATTGGGTAACCGAAGCAAGGGATGAATGGAAGAAGGATGAAGAAGTGTGGACACTCATTCAAAAGTTGCAGCAAGATCCTAGTACATCTGATACATTTAGTTGGGAAAATGTTTCCTTATGGTACAAAGATTTCTTATATCTTTGTAAGAATTCCCGTCTAAAAAAAAATATTCTTTTGGAATTGCACATTTCTCCTTTAAGAGGACACTCAAGATTTTTAAAAAGTTACCTCAAGGTGAAGAAAGAATATTTGTGGGATGGCCTTAAATATGATATTCAAAATTTTGTGGCGGAATGTTTTGTTTTCCAACAGAATAAAGTTGAGACAATTAATACCTCGAGTCTTCTATGACCTTTATCCATTCCAAGTCAATGTTGGGAGGATATTTCAATCGATTTTATCACAGGTTTACCTAAGTCCAAAGGAAAGAGTGTCATCATGCTGGTAGTTGATAGACTTACCAAGTATGCACACTTTTGTGCATTATCTCGTCCATTTAAAGAAGGTACAGTTGCTACTACATTTATGGACACAATGCAAAATCTACATGGAAACCCAAGGATTATTGTGAGCAACAGAGATCCCATTTTTACTGGAAATTTTTGGACGGAGTTATTTTCTTGTTTGAGTACTCAATTAGCTCATAGCTCATCTTATCAACCTCAATCCGATGGTCAAACTAAGTTAGTAAATAAATGTTTGGAAGGATATTTTCATTGTTGTATATCTGATAAACAAACAAAATGGGTCAAGTGGTTACCTCTCGTTGAATGGTGGTATAACACTTCCTTCCATAATGCAGCGAAAATGACCCCATTTATGGCACTTTATGGATATCATCCACCATCCATCACATCATCTTTAAGAGAAAATTTGAAGGTTCAAGAAGTGGAATATCACATCGAGCATCAAGAAGAATTTCTCCAACTCTTAAAGGATAACTTGAATTTGGCACAAAATCGAATGAAACAACAGGTAGATCAAAATAGCAGTGAGAAAAGTTTTGATGTAGGAGACTGGGTATTTTTACAGCTACAACCATACAAACAAATGTCCCTCAAGAAAGCTAAGAAGGATAATAAATTATTGCCAAAGTACTATGGTCCTTACAAGGTGTTGCAAAATATTGGTACTATGGCATACAAGTTGGAGCTTCCTCCTTCTTCATGAGTACATCCAGTTTTCCACATTTCATGCTTAAATATAGGTGAAAATCTTCTAGTTCAAAAAATATTGCCAGAACTTGATGAGGAAGGAAAAATCATATTGGAACCTGAAGAATCCACATAAACAAGAACTCAACAACTATGGAATTGATCAATTTCAGAGTATCTCATCAAGTGGAAGAACTTACCCACTGAAGATTCTACATGGGAGGATGAGAATTTTATACAGAAGCACCCAGAGCTACCCAAGTGTTGAGGAGAACACTTTTTTGAAGGAGAGGGGCATGTTAAGTCCCTATATTACTACTATAGTCCATTATTGTTGTTAGTTTAACCCCCTTATTGTTATTATTGTACCCCTGTAACCCCCATATTGTTATTATTGCGCCTTAAATTATTATTGTTAGGTCAGCTAGGATTACATTGTGGCGCCATGGACTCCTATATATAGAAAGGAGGTTTTGTAATTTGTATCATCCAATAATTTTTCATTTATGTAATGTATTGGAGGTTTCCCGCTCAAAGTGGCTTATTTATAAGGCGTTTATATCTCTTTTATTATATTTTTGGAGCTGGCTTCACAACACAATGCCTCATACTCAGCTTCATTATTGGAGCAATCGAAAGCTAACTTATAGAAACAAAATCTCACATTTTTTGGAATTTTAATTGATTGATGAATTAGAGTATGAATCCATATTTCGATGCCTTCCCCATCTTTTCGTAAGGAACTGTAAAAATCCATGGTCCAAAGACCATTCTCATCGTCGGGAAGTTTGAATTTTTCACTCTAATTTGTTTCTTCCTTTTGGGCCACATTTTCAACCTGTTCAGTTCCTTTTTCGAATTTTTCTGATATGTTCGTTGAGGTACTAAGTTGATTGCCTTATCTTTAATTCTAACTGCTCAAACACTATTTGAAATTTCTAGAATTTCCTCAACTTCTATAATCTGACTATCTAAATGATAAAAACCACTATACTTAAATAAAATAAAGGACTCAATATCTGTATGTACATAGTTGATATGGTTATTATTTGGTTTCTCTTTACTGGTGATCATATACTTCATTTTTGTCTCCCGGTACAACTTCCTTAGTTTCCTAAAAACCGGGATGGAGGCATAAGAGAAATATAATTGTAGAGTACATCTTAACTTTTCTCCCCACGACCTTGACAACATCATGAAAAACCATGGAGGTATATCAGCCACTAGCACATCCATTAAGATGTTTTTAGCAGGAATTTTCTCAGCTGAAACCACCAAGTCCTTTATAAGATCAGGACATCGTACTCTACCAAAATAAAAAGAGTAAATATCATCGTAAGGTCAGGTTATGTCCAAGCCCAAATTTTCCATTATGGCCTTTGGCATCAGGTTATGAGAAGCCCCAGAATCAATCATGGCATTATGGAGGATACACTCATGAACCTTCAAATTGAGATAAAACAGGGGTACTTCACTATCTTCTAGTTGACCATCTATGGATGAACCAAAAAGGAGCTCAGGTTGATGATATTCAATATTAATAACATCTCACATGGGATCTACTTTAAATTTTTTAGCAATATGATATTTTTATTGGTTATTTTTCACAAGCTCTATCAAGGGGACATAAACTTTCAAATTAGAGATTTCATTTTCTAAGCTAAATAGATTAGATTGTTTATCTAGTTCTTTTACAGTAATGTCCCTCTTGTCGGGCTAGTATTTTGTTGTAGATTCCTTCTTTTGGCCTTCTTTCTCTTTGTCTTGTGTACTTGTAGATGCTTACTTACTCTTCGTGCTCTAATTTGTGGCTGCAGGCTCCTTTCCCTTGTTTTCACTAGCTTGGGGATTTTTCTTGGGCTGAGTATATTTTTGGTGAGTTGTCCTCTTCTAGATAGGATTTATAGGAACATCTAGGTTTCTAAAAGAATATTTCCTCTGTTGTGAGCTGAAAGAATTGAGATACCCCTATTGATAGTCATTGGAATGTACCTCCAAATCATCATCATTTGCAAGCATATAGTGCCCATATTTCGATAAATCTATTTTTTTAATGTATTCTTCATCCTCTGTAAGGAATATAGGTTGTCCATATTCTATGAATAAATGATTATTTTGCAATATCATCTTCCTCTTGAACCCCTTGATCATAATTTTGTTGCAAAAGAGTGTGGATCTGCTATTGGTTTGGCTGCTCTAGATCTCTTTGTTCCCTCTGTTTAATCTGAAACTGAGGCTATTGTTGCTGACCTCAAAAATTAGGATTCTAAACCTAAGTTTCTCATTTCCTTTAATTCATAGACATTCTATCCACCATTATTTTCATAGTCCTGATCAAGGTGTCCAATTTGGAATCAGGGGATATGGATGGTTCCTCCCTAATTGTCACCTTTCTTTTACCTTTGGTCTTTGACTTTTTGAACATCAAATTTGCTTCGACACTAACTGCATTTTTCTGCATCTTTTCAAGTGTTATAGATATTCTTTATCAGAGATGGTATGTCATATCAGGATCAAAATCATCTAGATAGTGCAAGATATCCAAACACGCTGGAGGCTTGATATTATTGGGGATTCAGTTGCATACATGGTTAAAGTGAGAAGTAAAATCATGAAAATACTCATTACTATTTCTTTTTAAGTTTTAATATTTGGAAAGAACTTGAACTAGACTCTTTTTCACTTCCCATATAGCTAAAAATGCATCAATTAATTGCTCTGGATTTGCTATGGAATGGGCAGTCAAATATTGAAACTATTTTTTTAAATCCCCATAGAGAATTTTGGAAATGATCCTCATTTTTTCATCATCAGCATAAATCTCTTCTAAATAAATGAAATTAGTGACATTAATTAGGTGTTGTCTAGCACTAATCTCTGAGGTTTTATAAAAGAGAGGAAACCTTTTACCATAACCTTCTGGTAAGGTTTCAAGTTCACCACATAAAACTAGACGTGAAAATATCGCCATGAACCCTGCTGAATGTGGTGCAGGAGTAACAATGGGAGGGGTAGAATCAGAAGGATTATGTGTAGGTAATGATGTAGAAGGGATGAAAGAAGAGGCATCAACTAAATGATATGGTGTTGGAAAGAAAAAATATTCTTGTTGATATTGGATGATAGCTTTCTCAGATATATATTAGAGCTGGTTGGACAAATTTTCAAGTCTATAAAACTGACTCCAAAATTTCCTATCGAAATCTGACTCAGATTTGGATTCCACGGATGATGTAATATCTTCAAGATTTAAAGAATCGAATATTATTTCAGATAATGATGTAAATTAATACAACCTCAAGGGATCAAACACTATTGCAGACAAGGAGGTTTCTGAATTTCATCTAAACAAAGATAATTCAAATTTCAGATCGAATGGAATATCTTCAAGTGATAATATTTTTGCAGGCAATGATGTAGACCTTACCAATGAAGATACACCCAACTAAATATTTGAGTGTTCTGATCTATGCATTCTGATGAGTTTCTCCAGACCTTTAACAGGAGAAGCTAGATGTGGATGATGATTCGATCTTGTGTATCTTTTCAGAGCAAGTTTATTCTTTCTTTTTGTACCTCGGTTCTTTACAATTTGAATCAACCTTCATGAAAATTAGCGCCTATCACCCACATGCCTAGAATTCGATCAAAATTAATAGTACACCCAGGGAATATCTATCACTTCATTCCCCGTCAAGAATGTCATAATGTTAGCACTCCACCAGTTTTACGAACATTGAAAGGATACTAACAAAGGTAACCACATGCAACTTTGACCTAGTTGCTAGCCCTACCAAGCTAGGAGGGATCTCTCTATGAGATCAAAATCAAGGATTTACTATGATATGAAGGATATTATGCTAGATATGATAGGCTCAGGTAGGTTTTGAGTGTTTCAAGTTTTGATGTTGGATCAGGGATGAAACTAGGTAGCTAGGTTGGGTATCAAAGGGTTTACAACTACAAAGATATAAAGTAGCAAGGTAGTAGTGGATATATAATGGATTTAGGGTTTTTTCGGTATGGTGGAGGGTCTTAAAAGTTATAGATATTTAATGAGCATGTCTAATCATGGGTTCATTAAACTAGAAGCATGAAACACAAAATGACATTTCCATATAAACGAAGATAAATACATAGAATTATGCCCATGAATGGTAAGGAAAGCCACTGAAGACACAAGATATGAAACATGAGATATATATAATTCATTAGATAATATAATATAGAAGATACATGATCATAAACTCACTGCACATGAATTCCTAGATAATAGTTGCAACTGCATCCTTTGATTTTTGAAAATGAAAGTGAAATTACAAGCTACAAGATTACAATCCTCTGATGTCCAACTAGTGAAATGAATCTGAAAATGATAGATATAGGCCAGAAAAACCTCTCCCCTCTCTCAAGGTCAAATCCATGAGTTGTGGAGCTGATTACATGATATTCTCAACACAAAACCATAATGTCTAGTGGAGGTCAACCAATTCACCTCATCATAGGAAACTAGATATATTTGAACAAAATTACATTAAAAAGAATGTATATACCTTGTTTCACTATTTAGTAGCTCAACTACACCTCATGACATCATAAAATAATCATCATTCATTAATTACATATGTAAAAATTCAAACTAGGTCAAACTCCTTGTGAAAAATGCCTAGTAGAGAAAGTGCATTGAATTCTGGAGAAAGCATAGCCTGCCTGGAGAAAGCATAGCGAGATGCGGAAAAGTGTAATTTTATGGCCTTCTAGGTGTACAAATGCTGATAAGAAAGATAGGCTCTACAAGCACTAAAAAAGGTGGCTACTATCCCTCCAAAACTTCATTCTCCCAAGAGTACTCAGAAAGCGCAACGTGGCCTCCAAAAACATGGTAGAAAGGTCATTTTTTGCATGGTTTTGGGCATTTTGACCCTCCAAAAGTGGTTGACATGGCTCCACCACTAACTATTATTGATGTAATCATCAATAGGAATCCCCCAATGCTAAGTTTTCATCCAATGGACCCCCCCCCCCCTAACAAAAGCGTAGCATGGAACATGTTGTGCTTTTGCCAGTCTTACTCGTTTTCAAAATTGCTTTGACAAAAATTTCACAAAAAACCACAATTTTCTCCAAAATTCTTCAAAATTGGCCCAAATATGCTTGGAAACGTATGTTATCCTACTAAGGAAGAATCGACAAGTAACTCCAAGTTACCCTTCTCCTTTTGACTATTTAGGTTTTCCTTCTGTTTTGTTGTCAATTGTTTGACTTTGACTTTGTAAACCTGAATCTTGGCATAGTAGTGGTCATCCATGTGCTTTTATAACTTTTTTTTTCTTTTGGCCTTGTCAAGGAGCTTATCCAACTGAATATTGCCTTTCTCAAGCCAAAAATCCTTTTTTTCATTGATTTCCATGGTTATCCTTTCTTCAAATGTCAACTCTTCATCTCGTGGATTTCTATCTCTTTCTTTCTTAAGTGCTCTTCGGAGACCCACAGTCCTTGGCCTTTTCCTTGTCACCTTCTCTTCATGTTTTTCTAAATCCTCACTATCAGCCACTTCTTTGCCTTTGAAATCTTGCATACTAGCCTAGAATTGATTCTTCTCTAAAGACAATTTCTTTCCCTTCAACTAATTGTTCTGGTACTCTAGGAAGGAAATTATGAAATTATACCTTGCTAAATAGTCTTTGAGTTATTTGATCTGATCATCTTTGTCCTTGATGACTTGTTGTAGGTTTTAATGCTCTTCACAAGCCTCCAAGTGTAATATGTCAATGTCATGATGGACTAACTCCTCATCATGCGTAGATGTCTCATGTGGTGATGGTAATCCCTGCACTATTGGTGTAGGCATGGCGCCTTCCTCAATATGAGGAGAAAACACAAGCCTTATCCCTCTATGGTATTTTTGAGTGTCCTCAATCTTCCTCCTCACTGAATATGTGCTAGGTAAGCCATCCTCCACATGTCTAGATGGTGATGATGGTGTTGATGGTGATGATTGTGAACTAGGGCTAGTAGGTTGGCTACTAGAAGAAAAAAATAAATTTGATTGCATGAAGGTTTCCCAAGTGATGCTCTTCTATTAGAGCTAGTGTAAAATAATTATTTTGATAATAGCATGGTGAATGAGGCTGATTTCAGGAATACTCTCCTTATGTTGAACTTTTTCTACCATCACTGCCAAACTTCTGTAGATGATAGAAAAATCGAGCAGATTTATCCCTATGAAATGCATGAGAAATATGACATGATACTGATATAGTCTAGAAAATATTCACTCACACGTGAATTACTTCATTATGATCATTATTGGTTTATACTTCTCAAAGAGGTTACCAATAGGAAAAATCGTCTTCATGTGTTGTTGATAATGTCTTCTAAGATTGTTACACCATTTTTTGGTCATCTAACCTATTATCATTAGATGGACCCAATTACACCATGTAAGACCAATTTTACCCTAAGTAAAATTGCTTTCACTATGTAAAATAACTTAATAAACCTCATTTATTAGGTTTTTTATGGTCTAAACAGGAAACCCCAAAAGGAAATATTAAACAAACCTATTTTGTTTAATTTTCCTCATGGAATAATTAATTAAAACAAATTTAATTATTATTCCTAGTCATGTTTAACCCAAAAACAAAGAAATTAATTAGATAAACCTTTATTTATCTTATTATTTTCTAGGAATAATTATTTGAATCTTATTTAGATAATATTCCTTGTTAAATATGACCAAATCACCCACAAATAATTAAATAAATCATTATTTATTTAATTATCCTTCAACCACTTCCTTAAAAAGATAAACAAATCATTTATTTATTTATTATTAACAAATAAAGGGATTTGACCCAAGTCAAATACTTTTTCCCTCCAACAAATATAACAAAATATTCCATAAAAGGTGGATCTAGATTTGGTTAACATTA
This sequence comes from Pinus albicaulis, assembly GCA_034641835.2. NCBI lineage: Eukaryota > Viridiplantae > Streptophyta > Pinopsida > Pinales > Pinaceae > Pinus > Pinus albicaulis. The sequence goes on from JAXQQM020078068.1 coordinate 75,938, forward strand.
TTTTAATCATGCACCAAGATCTAGAATGACCCAATATTTTGTTATAAATAGGAGGGTTTTTCCTACTATTCTTCACCTTTTGTTGCCTATTAGATCACTCTGGATCTATACACTTGGTCACATTTTTCCATCATTTGCTGTGTGAGCTCCCATTGAGCTCTATTCTTTGCATTGGGTTTTCTACACCAACAAGAGAGAGAGATCTTAGATCTGAAGTGCTGAGGACTTCCAAGAACCCATCCCACTGAGGAGAATTGGATACGCCTTCTTGTTTTCCTCCCAGGTGCCCTTAATACAAAAATTCTTTCAAAAATTTGTTCTTGTCTTGTCTATTGGTATATGGAGCAAACCCTTATTTTTACTGCTTAATGTCTTTCTATGCATAGATCTGGTTTTTTGCAACTCTTTTTTTGATCAACTAACTGCAGATCTGAAGATATTGGCAGCCACTTTTGTTGTTAGGGATATTAGTTATGCGTAGCTAGAGTGGTCCTTCTTCGTACACTTCGACAAAGGATTCATACTAACAAATGGCGACTCCACACGGGTCTTAAATTACGACTGCTGTCGTTTTTCGTATTCCTGCATATCCAGCTACTTCAGACCCTAGGGTTTCCTTTCAACTATTTATTTTTCCTATTTTTATGTTGTTTTTCTCACATAAAACCCTAAAACATTAAAATTTCTAACTTCCGTGTGTTTCTGGCCCTATTGCGCAAGTAAGCGACATCAACTGCAACTGAGATGACAACTTTTCCGAAAATCTGCCACCGAGACAACCGGAATGGGAGGTCACACTTTTCAGCCCAAAAACTGCGACCTGGACCTCCAGGTCACACTTTTTAGCCTCTTTTCTATGATCTGCACTGAAAAGCAGGTCAAAACCTGCGACCTGCCAATTTTTTAGTTGTTTTTCTGCAATTTTTTTGGGTTTTTCTGAAGCTTCTGTCAGGGTTTTCCGGCCTCTGTCTCAACGCGATTCGACCTGTTTCTGATCTGTTTCGCTCATCCAAGTGGGAATATAGCCCCCTAGGGCTTCATTACCCTCCACTTTTTGTGGAAGTGTTTTTTATCTGTTGCAGGTCTGTTTTTTCAGAGTTTCAGCCCCTCTTTTTCCAGATCTGATACCTCCTTTTCAGACCTCTTCTAAATCAGCCTTTCTTCCTTTCAAATCACCTCTTGTCATTTTGTTTGGACCTCCTTTTAGGGCCTCCTCCTTGCCCTTTCTTCTTTTTGCTGATTTCCTCCTTTTTTCCAGCCACCTTGCCTCTGTCTCTTGGCTGTGATCTGCACCTCTTTTCAGCAGTTTTATCCTTTAGATCCCTGTCCCTTTTGACCCTAGATCTATTGGCCTCTTTTTAAGTGTGTTTTGACTAGATTTTTTCCCCTTTTTAGATTAGTTTTGAGCGACCTGCCTTCTTGGGTTGAATTGATGCAATAGTAGCTGTTATTTTTCTGTTATTTTAGCATTATATATTGTTATCTACAGATTTATTTTCAGTTACGCAACACACTTTTTTCTTTCTATCAAAATGAAAAGGGTTTAAAAATTAAAATTAACGCACACCACACACTCACCCTAAGCGAAGAAGAGCCTAGTTTACACCACCAGGCAAACACTTTAAAATAAATTGACACTGCACATATCTGCCCTTGTTTCGACATTGTAATCACTTGATTCTGCACCTCCTTGCCCTTGTGGTCGTTCTTCTTCCCCTTGTGTCATGTTTGTGTTGTCATCATTGCGCCCCCAAGGCACACTTCCCGGAGAATTCTTGGCCTTCACCCTCAGTTTCCGGTCGATCGACCTGCTCCGTCCGACCGTTGTCAAGCCAGTCCTCCTCCAAGTCCGCAGACCACCTTCTCCGACTCATTGCTAGCCTTCTGTTCTCCCCCCGTCACCTTCACTCATGTCCGGTCTGTGGCTCCATCGCTTAGCGGGTGCTCTGCAGCCCTAATGCCGGAACTACTACTAGCGAAACCGCCACGGTGAACCACCCCGGCCATACCCTTGTCGTCGTACATTGCAGCCTTGCCTTCCCGATTCAATCAGTTGATCAATGACCCTATCCGCCACGATGTTGGTTGGCCTGCTATGCCAACCAAGCTCCCATTCGACATCCCTAAGTTTGAAGGCCTTGCTGGAGAAGATTCAACCAACCATGTCCAATCTTTCCACATGTGGTGTTCCTCCAATTCCATTATCGATGACTCCATTCGTCTTCGATTGTTCCAACGCACGCTTACCGGCGAAGCTTCTAAATGGTATGTTGACCAAGCCACCCCTTTCCCACACCACCTTGCCGCATCATTGCCCAAGCCTTTTTATCTTTACTCTGGGCCCCTATCCGATACGTTACCTCGCATTTGTGCTTTTGGACCTTCTTCTGCCAAACCCTTCGAACCCGCCTTCTCGCTCATGTCCAGAATGGAGACCAAGACGAAGCGAGCGAGCTCCCCCTTCAAAGACCTGGATTCAGGCGGACCGTTCCTTCGCTTTCTCTTACCTCCCATTGGCAAAGATGTCACCTCCCATTTTCCCTAAACCGAAGAAGCTACCCTCCAAATAGCCTTGAAATATGACCTTATCTATGCCCAATCTGGTTATTTTTATACCGTCCTTCCTGACCTCCCCAAGCCCGGTGGCCCTAATGCCTCGGGGGCATCTCATTCCGCCGACGGTATCGTTGGAGCCCTTTCTCATCCGTATGCTCAACCTCCTATGGGCTATGGTCTCCCTCAGGGAGGGGCCAGCACCTCTAGCACTCTTCCCCCTCCCGGTAGCATGTATCCAGGATACGACATGCCTCCTCCTTTTGCCCAACCTCCTGCTTACCTCAATGTTGCCCAACCTAACCATTACCTTTATCTGCAGCCTGGTGCGCCAGCTCCCCCAGCATATGCGCTTCCATCTCCCTTTCCTCCTCCAAACCCGCAACAGCATTTACAGCCCCCTCTAGGGCAAGTATTTGCACAGCAGGGCGCGACTAATCCCCCTTCTTCTCAAAGATGGTGGAGAGGCAATCCAAACCAATCTACCCCTGGTACCCATGGACCCAATCAAGGTGTTGACCCTAACACTGCTAACCAGCAACAGGGCACTCAGCCCAAGCCGGACAGACCGCTTTGCACCAATAAGCCTTGTTCGTGTTGCGGTGTTTACGGTCATTACACCCACGATTGTCCCCTCTTACCACAGATGTGGCAGATGTGGGAGTCTCGTCATTATCAGCACAACACGCTTCTCCCCTCATGCTCCTCCTAATGTGGCCACCACCCAACCCGCCGTGTTTAATCGTATCCTTTCCTCAAGAAGGATTTGTGGCCACCCAACCGACCGACAAAACCTGCAGTCACCACCCACCTTCCTTTCTCCGGTTCCTCCGATTACCGCATCTCATGATGAACTCTGATCCATCCTCAACCGTCGACCTTCACCTTCAAACTCGGTCTCGTCAGTACCCCAAGCCTCCCACTCAGTCTGCCCCCGAGTCCCCTTCTTCCGGTTCTACAGAGCCTCTTTCGACATCCAATGGTCCCTTACATATCCCTCAACCCAAATTTTAGGTCCATCCCAAGATTCCTAAAGGACCGTTACGTTGAAATGCTGCTTCTGGTCGAGCTGCTCATTCGTATAGCATAGTAGATAATTTGGCGCAATCTCCTGCTGCCATTTCCACGTTGGAACTCCTCCAGTCGTGCCCTTCCTAAAAGAAGGCTCTGCTATCTGCCGTGGGCACTGTAGATCCTGTTGATGACCAAATGATTGTTTTTGACGCCCATCAATCTTACCTCATCCTCCTTCCGGCTTCCGTCGCCTTCCAAATCTCAAATAAAATCAGGAACGCCAACGTTTCTCGGTGTATAATTGATGAGGGGGCATCCACCTATGTGATGTCTGCTTCGATTTGGAAGCAACTCGGATCTCCTGAGTTGGCCCCTTCCACGATCACCCTTCAAGCGTGGGACAGCCACACCTCCCATCCCATTGGCCTTTTCCGTAATTGTCCTGTCACCCTTGTAGGCAAGACTATTTGCGTTGACGTCAAAGTCATAGACGCCCCTCTAGACTACAACATTCTATTAGGGCGAAGCTACACCTATGCCGTGTCTGCTGTCCCATCCGCGGTTTTTCGCAAGATGTCTTTTCCTCACAATGGAAAGATAGTCACCATCGACCAAAGCCATGGACATATCATGAGCCAAAATCTCGCACCCTCACCTGAGATGACCATCTCTTCTGTAGCCAATAAGAAAACCATCGATTCCTTGACCAGTGTCTCCCCCGGCGTCTACAAAGATTCCTCCCTGCTTGGAACTTTTCCTGGTCTCCCCCCTCCTCCAATCACTGATCCCAGCTTATCGAATGTTTGCATGATGCAATCGTCTCAGGCTACCCTTAAGCGGCCTGCTTCGGCTAGTCGGAAACCTCAACCTCGCCCTCCGCAACCCGCTCCTAGCCATTCATCTCAGCCAGCTGGACCCCCTCCTTCTGGCCCTTCTCCTACAGGTGGTATCCCTGAACCCCTTTATCCTCCTGGATCAGTTCCCCCGGGCCTTAACCATCTCGGAGCCATCCCTCCTGGTCACTACCCTGCTAGTCAGATACCTTTCCTGGCCCCCCCTCCTGGAGTCTATTCTGTCCTCATCATGGCCACCCTCTCTCTCCCTAACCTGACCTTGGGCATACTCATCTGGTACCTCAACCCTCCGGCCGCTACCCCTCTTGGTCATCCCAAACCCTACATGGCTTTGACCCCAGTTCAACCGGTCCCCCTTGCTTCCTTCGTTACCACCGGGCCCCCAGCACCCCTACAGAACCCTTTTCCTATCGTGACGGCTCTCGAGAAGAAAGGTAAAACTGGCAAGGGGGCACCCAAAGACAATACCACCTCGACTGACCCGGCCCCTCCTCCACCTGCAAAGCCCTGCGCCTTGTGTGATGTCGTCGGTCATGCCACTCATGCTTGTCCTGAATTGCCCCGTATTCAACCCATGGTTAAAGTCGCGTTCCCTGAGTCTATGGTCCCTGAAGCCTCCATTCCTTCTTCGTCTGTAACCAAGAACCCCAAGACTCTCCACACCAACAAACCCTGTGCTTTGTGCGGTGTCCATGGCCATTACTCCCACCATTGTCCTCACCTGACACATTACCGCACCTCTTTAGAGGTAGTCCGAGAGTATGAGGTTGAACAAAATCAATCCGCCTCTCCCATACTCATACAGTATGCTTCAGGCCAGCCTGAGGATCCCCATGCTCCCATTGACATTCCCCCCCCTGATGTTCAGATGACGGAGTCTACTACGACCATTCTTTACCTATCCTCCTCTGCGCGACCCTTGGAGCCCAGTCCCCCTACATCCTCCACTGTTGTTTCGCCTGACCCCCTCTTTTCTACCCATACACGAGATTACTCCACCCGTATCTCTATTGACCTCCGCAACTCGAGTCCTCACCACACTTCCGATAGCCCTCATATACCACCCTCTATTTTGTATATGAGTCATAGTCATCCTGCTCCTTGCACTCCCTCCCACATTTGTTACTCAATGTCTTCTTTCCACTCACGCTGCCATCATTATATCTCCTCCCCCAATTTGTTGTCTTGTGACACCATTCTGCAAGACCTTCCGTCCCTACCCTTTATCGGTTACGCCGATGGTGCAAGTCGTTACTCTCGGAATCTAGCCTCGGCAGGTTGGGCCATATTCACCCCCTTGCATGCCCTTGTCCTCTCTAACGGGGTCTGCATTGGTACTGCCACCAACAATCAAGCTGAATATGATGCAGTGCGTGGTCTCTTAGCCGATGCCCTCTTTCGTCGCATCCTCCATCTGAATGTTCGTTTGGATTCCATACTTCTTGTCATGCAACTCAAAAGTGTTTATCGTGTGCATAACCCTGTGCTGTTTAGATGATATTTACGAGTGAAACTCTTGATACGTGAATTTGAAACCATAACTTTCAACCATGTACCTCGAGAACAAAATCACTATGTAGATATTATTGCAAACCATGTTCTAGATTGGCATTTATCACACGCATTTCATACAAGACAATAACATTCATAATCATTAAAAATGATGCATATCGATAATATGTGTCACAAAACATGTGTTTAGATTCCATCTACTCTGATACATATGACATGCCTATAGCATGTTACAAAAAACTCAAAACTGGGGGCACCACCTACCCCTACATACACACTAGGGGGCACCACATGCCCCACACCTACTCACTATCTGGCAGATCCCGAGCTAATGGCTCTGCCCCTGCAGCCCGTAGATCACTTATGCCTTGACCGGCCATCACCATGCGCTGCATGACACCTCACCATTCCGAGGGAAGACCAATGCATGCCTCCACGTACTGGTCGTCTAAGTCTTGCCACCCGCGCTCTGAAACTCCAGTCAACAACGTCTCGCATCTATGGTGGATGTCCTCCAGAAGAGCAGCCCGCATCCTCCTTTCTTGCTAACAAAAAGAACTGGTGCGACCTGCCGGCTCGAGGAGGGGCTGGCACAGGCGTCTATATATCCGTCGGAGTTTTTGGGAGCTATATCCGCATACCAAAAATTTCGCAGATGAACATCGCCATCCTATTGATAGATTTAACATGCCTTACAAAAGAATATTTACTTATCACCTGTCGGGCCCATTTCAACTTGACCCAGTAGCTTGACCTTTCTTCCCCACAATAACTCATCCCACTACTAGGAAGATAGTCGTCCTACTGTGGCATCCCGGTCAATGAAGCCGAAGAACTCGATTAACGACCGCCCCTCCTCCTCCTCTGCACAGTAGTCGCCCCCACCAACGCATCCTGGGCTCTCTCGGGCCCCCATCTGGGAGCTGTATACAAGGTCTTAAGGTCGGGATCTTCTCAAAAAAGAAGGAGCACAATAAATTCCCATACAAGCAATTGTGGTTCACTTGCCGCTTGCAAAGCGACAGCTGTCGTTTTAACGACACCAACATCATTTGCGCCCACCCATAGTAGGTCCCACTCAACACATTCTCCACAATCATCATCTACCCCCCAGTGATGTGATGGAGCGCCTGGTTGCCCAGGATCCGCAGCACTACTGCGGCCACTACATGGGTCTCTAATCTCTCTAGGTCCCCGATCGGTATCCGAGTCCCCTTGACTTGGAGACCCAGTCGACAATGTCGCTCCACAAACTCCATGATATGTCGCCCCTGCGGTAATACTGGCTGCTTGTTTCCCACCATCCCCAGTGGTGGGAGACCCATCAGGAAATACACATCCTGGACTGTCAGTTCGATCTGTGCCCACCGCACTGGGAGCCTCGCCCTGGATCCTAGTAACTGATAATTCGGGCCAACAAAGGCTCTCCCGCTCTCATCAAAGGGTTCTCCAAAAAATTTTGAACCCCAAACCTGGCCAACACACGATGGACACCCTAATCTGCCTGGATCTCGCCATGGCCAGTGCTTCCAAGACTCTCCTACTCATTTAACACAGCATATCTACCATGTCACTTTAAACATGTTTTCAGCATGGGATAGACACCATAACCAAACACAAAAACCCAACTCTCAGCCATAAAACAGCACTAAAACCCCCTCATCTCCCAGGTCGCAGTTTTTTGCCCAATTCTGGGACAGGTCGCAGTTTTTGCCCTGAAACCTGCTTCCCAAGTCACACTTTTTGCCCCAAAAAGTGTGACCCGGCCGTAGAGATGAAGGAGGGTCTGTTACTGAGATTTTGGGCCCTAAACTAAACTTTCAATCCATCAAAATGAAAGGGTAAGGTTAGGCCTCTTACCTGCAACTAACGAATCTCAATTCCAACGGTCGGTTTGTCCACTATGCTCGCCGCAAGATTTAGGGCCTTCTCTCCTCTCTACATTCTCCACAACAACACTAGCAAATGAGTGAATTTGGAGGAAAAACTGCCTTATTAAAAGAGAACCCTTGTTTCTTCTTTCGCCTACTGCGACCATACCGTAGCCTCGTTTGACAAACCGTCTACACCGTTGGAAAGCTCTCACCGAGCCCTCAAATGGGTATATGTTAGTTTTTGGTGATTTGATACTCCACCACGACACATTTTTCTCCAAGAAGGGTCACTTCACCTCTCCTTAAAATCGCATTTCTTCACTTACGACACTTGTACTTGGGGCACCATTTTGCCCCCTTACTTGTCTTTTTTCGTGTCACTTTTCGTCATGAGTTACCATCTTGTACTCAAGTTTTCATTGTCCCCCATTGGGCTTTTACTATGTTGCAGCACCATCGAGTCGCCCTTGTTTAAAGCTTCCAAGTTGAGTCATCATCGCTTTCATGGAGTCTATCCCGAGTCTCTTTGTACCCCGCTATAGCCCTCCATCCTCCATTGCTTGGTCTCTCTCTTGTGTCGCACATTATGGCCTTCAGTCCCACTGTCTCCTATCCCTTATGATATTGCGTCAGTCGCTGCCGTGTCATTCATGCCCTTTATTCTCTAACAAGGGAGGTTGTCCATTCACTACTCAGTCCCTTCCATTTCACCATCATCATTAGTGTCAGTCTATCCGTCGCTCTACTATTTTCTCTCGTGCCGTAGTTGAGGATCTCTCATTGCCTCACCTATGGCGGACCTCCTTCTGTTGACATCAGCTCATTCATTCCAAAACTTGGAGGTCAGGGTACAGGTTTGGTTCCAGCTTCCACTCTTGTTCGGTGCCTCAGATCAGGCAAAGGGATCTCTCATTTCCCTTTGACTTGATTGTTTCTCCACTCCAGCTCCTTTCAGCATGATCAAGATCCGTATGCTTGATGGTCCAGTGATGCAGCAGCAGCTATTGGTGATGCCCGGGTGTGTGTGAGATGTCTCAGCCCTCATGAGGGGGTGGCCCTGCAGGTAGCCCCCCACATGCCCGGATGACCTCTTCATTGCAGCCTTCGATGTAGCTCCATATATTTGATGATGTCGGCCTTAGCCGCTTGCAGCGCCTCTTTGATTTGCATGTATTAGTCAGATTTTGTGAGCCCTTCCCCGCTTATAGGGGGCATTTGGGTTGTATTTGTATCTCATGTACTCAGATATTATTGTATAAGTCCTGGCTGTTATCCCAGGCACAACATGTATGTGGGATTCCTCATTGTATTATTATATGGCTCATGTTTATGCCGGTTGTACTTTATGGTTCGGTCCCTTGTTTACTGGACACACTATTCTTTTGTACTTTGTCTCGGCGGGCATAGGTATGCCTCCCCCGCCGCCTTTAGCACGGGTACCCTCTCATAAAAAGAGACTTGTTGCACCTGCGAGTCTCGTCTCCTCAGGGTCTAGTCCTTCAGCACACTATCTACCTCACCTTTCTCTCTGACTTCCCTCTTGATAATACATTGATTGAGTTCTTACAACGTACTTGACGATTAAATACGATTTGCTCTAACACTCGCACGGCGGGGAAATGCATTTACACCATTTTTTTGGTCATCTAACCTATTATCATTAGATGGACCCAAGTACACCATGTAAGATTTTACCCTAATTAAAATTGCTTTCACTATGTAAAATAACTTAATAAACCACATTTATTAGGTTGTTTATGGTCTAAACAGGAAACCCCAAAGGAAATATTAAACAAACCTATATTTGTTTGATTTTCCTCATGGAATAATTAATTAAACCATAATTTAATTATTATTCCCAGTCATGTTTAACCCAAAAACAAAGAAATTAATTAGATAAACCTTTATTTATCTTATTATTTTCTAGGAATAATTATTTAAATCTTATTTAGATAATATTCCTTGTTAAATATGACCAAATTACCCACAAATAATTAAATAAATCATTATTTATTTGATTATCCTTCAACCACTTCCTTAAAATAATAAATAAACCATTTATTTATTTATTATTGACAAATAAAGGGATTTGACCCAAGTCAAATACTTTTTCCCTCCAACAAATATAATAAAATATTCCATAAAAGGTGGATCTAGATTTGGTTAACATTATTTTAATCATGCACCAAGATCTAGAATGAACCAATATTTTGTTATAAACAGGAGGGTTTTTCCTACCATTCTTCACCTTTTGTTGCCTATTAGATCACTCTGGATCTATACACTTGGTCACCTTTTTCTACATTATTTGCTGTGTGAGCTCCCTTTGAGCTCTATTCTTGCATTGGGTTTTTCTGCTGAGAGAGAGATTCTAGATGCGAAGTCTTTGAGGACACTGAGAACCCATCCCAACGAGAGGGTGAATGTACGCCTTCTTTTTTTCCTCCCAGGTGCCCTTAATACAAATATTCTTTCAAAAAATTGTTCTTCTCTTCTCTATTGGTATATGGAGCAAACCCTTATTTTTACTGCTTAATGTCTTTCTATGCATAGATCTGGTTTTTTGCAGCTCTTTTCTTGGTCAACTAACTGTAGATCTGAAGATATTGGTAGCCACTTTTGTTGTTAGGGCTATTAGTTATGCGTAGCTAAAGTGGTCCTTTTTCGTACACTTCGACAAAGGATTCATACTAACAGAGATAAGGCTAGTAATTTTGAATGCCTAGGTATTGGTTTTTAAACCATTTCTCACCATGATTGGGTATGTCTGTGGCCTCAAGTACTATATTAGTTGATATAGTGAATGTTACCCCTATAGTCATTACCTTTCCCTTTTTGAGTTGATTGGGAAACAATTTGGTCAATGTGGCATGGTATTTGACTTTCTCAACTTGTTCATAAAATGGAAGACAACCTACTGTTTGAAAAAAATGATTGGATAATGGTGAATACATCATTTTATGAGTGTTTAAGGTCTCATGTCTTATCGCATGTCCTCCATTATTGTAAGACTTCTCCTCCATTTAATTGTTTGCAAGGGGGAAAACCCTAATGGGACAAAACAAGGGAAGGAAGTGAAGGGATAGGATGAAGGGGTTATCGAAGAAATATGGGAATAGGAAAATTTAGGGAGATGGAAAGGGGTTTTAGGATGTATAGGGAGTGAAATGGGTATGGGAATTGAGCGAGGAAATTTTTACATAGTTCTAACGACGAAAGTTGCCAAATTTTGCAGTATTAGGCTAGTGTTTAGGGTTTGGGACTTAGACATTGGGAATGAGGGGGTTTGAACGCTATGGGAGTTGGTATTTGGTGTGAGGAAGGGTATGAAACTATGGGAAGATTTATTTACCTTGAAAATATTGAAAATATGGGTCAACCACTAAAACGAAGTGTATTTTCCAATGGAGGGTTTACACTCTAAATAAATGAAATTGAGCTGCAAGGAGGGGTTACTTGAGGTGTAACTTACTTTTTCACTAATTATAGATGCCTTGATATCCTTCATAAACCTTCAAAATTTGATTTGATGCCTCTAGGAGAGAAAACACAACAAGTGGAATAAAGGGCAACGTGGAGCCCAAAAAGTGTAGTGTGGTTGCTTTGGTATCAAATTTTGGAATGTTTTTTACTTGAATTTTCCAATGAAGCACTTATTGATGAATGAGAGCTCTTATTCAATGAGGTGAATGATAAAATTAGCTTGAATTGGCCATTGATAGCTTGTGGTGGTCATTTTTTTTCATAGTAGTGGGATGGCCCACTACATGTCATTTCACTTTGATTTAAAAATTTGTAGATTTGAAACTTTATTATGCAACTTTAGGAACATGAAAATTATTACATAATATGAAATATAAATTACATTTTGAGATAAAAATTATTGAAAAAAATTACCTATTACAGCTCCTCCATTTCTGGATTTATACATGGAATGAAAGCTTTTGGACGAGTGAAACCCTAATAACCTAATGGAGACACTGAAATGAATGAAATCATGATGATGTTAACTGGAGTGATGATGATGATATTTCAATGATGGTACAATAAACTGAGTGATGAAAAGGACTATCATGTAAATACTTTGAAAGGAGTTGAAATAGCCCTAGAGACACTATAAATGACCAAATTTGTATTTGAAGACCTAATGAAATGACAAAAATTTGACTTTGAGAACCTAACAAGACATTGTAAGAGCCCATTTGATCACTGTTGACAGGATCAACAGACTGAAACTAACAAAAATTATGGAAGGCATGAATACCCTTGATTTTCCTTGCGATTATATGCACCATCATGTGTATTTAATTCCATGGTGTTATCAGTGGTATTTGCATCCCACCAACCCCACCTTTTGTTTCTATCACCAAAAAAAAAAAAAAAACTCATAGAATTTTGGTCCGGATATATCATGGAGTTCACACTATTCTACAATTCATTCACTCTCATTTAACATCCACATGTGGATACTATAAATTTCCTCTCTGTTCTATATTAACATCACTTTCCCATCACATCCACTTAAACTAAGAGATGCTTTCCATGAGACACTTCTGGAACCCTATGGTAGTGAAATTTCTGTCCAACTGCTCTTTGCAATACTAAATGCTACCATGAAATACATAAAATTCCATTGTATTATCAAATAAATCCTTCTTTTGGAATAGATACACTTGCCATAATTTTTCATGAAGCGGGGTACTCTCATGAAAACCCAGTCCATGCATTAGACTCTGAATCATAAATTTACAACGCTATTAAATTTTCATTTTCTTGTCGATGCCAATCAAAATTATTTCCACTGATCAAGATAGTGCGTCGCCTTAATGTAGCATCAAAGGCCATTGCATGGAAATCCAGATAGCTCAGGGTAATATGAGGAGGGCAAAAGAGTTGAAGTTGTGTTCGGGTCATTGGATTTCTTATGGAAAGATTATAATTCAAAATTTCTCCCTCTATATAGTAGCGGTAGATGCTTTGGCATGCATCCACAAAAATTCAGTCACTAGGCACAGGGGATTTGTAGATATTTATGTCAGAAACACTGTGTCTTAATTCTATGACCAAAGTTTGTAGATTTTGGGAACCTCAAGAGTGTTGAATGAAAAATCCAGGCATGGAATTTACTGAAAACATTGGATCAATTTTTTACAGGGAAATACTGGAGGATAATAGAGAATTCCTTCATTTTCAAACAATCCTCATTCTGGCAAGAACCCAAATGAGAAGCTTGCCTAAAATAGAACACAAGACATATTGGGGAAATTGAGGAAGTTAGTATCAAATCAATCAAGCTTAAAGCCAATAGATATTTTAATAGTTTAGGTGACATGAAATGCATTACAGTTGATTATATATATAAATTTAAGCATGCCCTTAGTTTCTTTTACTTTCTTGGATGCCTTATTAATTATGGATCGAAATTGATTGATTGTTTGAATAAGGGAGATACTAACTTAGAAAAAATTGTTTCTTTGTATAAAAATTATTATTCTCTAAATGAAATTATGGTCAAGGCCCACTCTATACAGGCCTTGGGTTTTCTTTGCATCACAAAACCTCAATTTATGATGGATGAGGAAATCGAAAATTTTTTGGAGGCTTCTTTATCTTTTGATGCTAATACAGGCATAAAGGTTTAAGTCTTGAGGAACTTTTGTGACCATCTTGATCATGTTGAGGAAAATATGCTAATGAAACACCAAATTCTAAAGTGTCTGGTTTATTTGAAGCTGGGGAATTTGAAAAGTATCTGGATGTTAGTGATTTAATGTTTAAGAAAGCAAAAGAATAGTCATAGTCGTTGCCACTATTGTATATTAAGTATTCTTGTTTTCTTCAGCTGGCTATTGGAAATCCAGATAGAGCGAGAAAGGTTATGGCTGAAGCACTGGAGCTTCTGCATTTTTCAAAGACCCTTCTTGAGGTACCTATACATTTATAATCAAGAAGGCTGGGATCTAAAAAAATTGATTACTTAGATTCTGTTATATAAGAAATGTTGAACTCAAAGCTCGATGGATCCTATGAATTAAGTGTTGTAGATCAAGAGGAGACATCAAGCATATTTTTAGAGTTTTTTTACATATTTTGGAGATATTAATGCTATCAAGAAAGAAAAATTTCATCATATGCAACTCTTTCTACCTCATAAAGCTCTTATAAAATCTAAGAAACGATCCCAAGATAGTATTGCATCATGTAAAACTAAAGTTGCCAAGACATACAAAAAAACTCATGCTGCTATATCTCCTCCACAATTGGGCATGTCTTCTTATCCAAATGGACAGGCTCAGTTGGCCATAGGCTATCCTCAGTAATCACAGAGTGGGCAGCAACCACCACCTTAATAGGTTCCTGAGATGCAACCTCATCAATGGTCAGGCTATCATCAACAGGTTGGATATGCTCCCTATGCAGGTTATAGAAATTATGCGCATCCTGAACAACCAACAAACAAAACAAAAAAAGCTGGTTATGAAGGTTACGGTCAAGTATATAATCCATAGGCCTTTACACAACATAATTATGGACAAGTGGTAACATTTGGTCGAATTGACACAAAATCAGCAAGAGGATCTTCAGATCCATTTTTTTGGTACAAGTTAGTAGGAGGTTACAGATTGCAAGAAGAGTCCATCCTTGATCGTTTTCAATTTTATTATTTTATATAGTTTTATTTAATTTAGAAAATTTTCTTTTTATTAGTTTCCTAATATCTAGTAAGAGCTACCTAGTCACAATCTTATATTTTTTTTTGTTTGGTATAAATATTGTGTGGAAAATTTAGCAGAGGGAGATGGCTAGACAGTGTGTACTTTCCTAAATATTATTATGAAATTAATGCAAAAGTTTCTTTCTTCTAATTTTTGAGATTAATCACTGTGTTTATGTTCAATATGTATTCTTGTACATCATTTCCATGATTATGTTTTTCTGTTAGTATTTTCTCAGATTAAGTGATAGGAATTCATCCATGTTATATGCTCCTTTCACACTTACGATGCTTGTTATGTGTTAATGGTTATCTTTAAATAATTCATCCATTTTTTTTGCTCTCTTTTGTAACCTATCTTTGTGTTATTTATTCTAAAGCTGAACTGATGATTCATCCATTGATATATTCCTGTAGTGTAGTGTGATTTCTTCTCCTTTCCATCTCTCATTTCACATAATTTATCTGGCTAAACATAAAGCTTAATTTTCCTTAAATTCGTAGAAAGAAACCAACCTTGACTCCATTTCCAAATG
The DNA here is from genome assembly GCA_034641835.2 of Pinus albicaulis. Lineage (NCBI taxonomy): Eukaryota > Viridiplantae > Streptophyta > Pinopsida > Pinales > Pinaceae > Pinus > Pinus albicaulis. The sequence goes on from JAXQQM020078068.1 coordinate 90,996, forward strand.
GTACTTTCTCTCTTGTTTTTTCGACTGAGAAACCCTAAATGAAAATATTTGAGCCTAATAGACCTAGCCTAAAACCCTAATTCATCCATCCCTCTTGGTTGTGATTTTGTGGAGAGAGCCCTCTCTATTTTTGTAGGGATAGCTACCAAGCTAAAATATTGGTCTGTGGTTACCTCTGTTTGGACTCTTTCTCAACCTTAGAGATCCAGTGGAGTGATAACATACTAGCACTGTTGTCTGGGAAGAGGTGACAAATCCTCCCTGGGAAAGAACGACAAAGTTTAGATCTGGTTTTTAATGGTGCACATCAGTCAGATGCATGTGAAGGTTGTACCATTCACCTATAGACTCCATTGTTCAAGATCCTAAGCTTCAAAGTTCAGAGTGACTTCACTGGAAAAGAATCCAAAGTTCAGAGCATTGATGGTGATCCAAAATGACAAGGTATGTGGCAAACCCTTTATATGGTGAAATGTTACAAACTATAAGAGATGAGTTAGAAGAATTCCAGATTGATAAGAATTTCTCAACATTATTATTTATTTGTTTGAAATCAAGCTGACTCACAACTGAAAATAAAAATTGTTTTCTTTGTTTAGTTGCAGAAAAATTAGAAAACGAAATTGAACTATTGGATGTTCAAATAGAATCATATGATTTCCAAGATCCTAAATAGTTCTTGGAAAGTCTTCCTCCTCCAAAAAGAGAGGAAATTGTTATAACATTTGACTTGAAGATAGAGGAAGGATATGGTTATGAGCTTGATATTGTAGGGCTGGAATCAGGGTTTAGCCTTGATGAAGAAGTTGAAATAGGTCATGAATTCCATGATCCCATTGCTATCTATGTGAAGGAGTTTTTCACTACAAATTCCCAATTAATTTTCAGTATTTGGCATGTTTTTCATGATCTCATATTTTCTGTTGTCAAGATCAAACTTACAATCAGTTTCTAGTGTCCTTACAAGCTCTGGCTCTGATTTTTCTTAAAGAGGTGAAGGGGCCCAAGTACTAGATCATATTTTTAATTGGCTATATTGGATATTTTATGTTGATTGAAATAAATCATCTAGTGCTATAATAGTTTATATGTACATAAATAAGCCTAATAGATAAGCATCCTTTCAACGTTCAGATTTTCAGTGTGCAAAATTTCTAGTTTTATAGTTTGTAGTATAGAGTTCAACTGTTAGTTCTCAGTTTCAATTTTAGTTTCAGTTTATAGACTGACCAACAGACAAAAGGCACTGATATGCAATTGGTAGATACTGTAGTTCTAGACACCTACTACGGAGCTGCCTTCCCCAGATGGAGACAATGTTATCACTGATATTTTCATCCCACCCACCCCACCTTATTTTTCTATCACCAAAAAAAAAAAAAACTGATGACATTTTGGTCTGGATATATCATGGAGTTCACAACATTCTTCAATACCTTCACTCTCATTCAACCTCCACATGAGGATACTGCCAATTTCCTCTTCATTCTATATTAACATCAGTTTCCCATCGCATTCACTTAAACGAAGAGATGCTTTCAAGGAGACACTTTTGGAACCCGCTGGCAGTGCAATTTTTATCCAACTTCTCTTGGCAACACTGAATGCTACCATGAAATACATGAAATTCCACTGGATTATCCAATAAAACCTTCTTTTCAAATAGATACTATTAGGTGCAAGTTTTGCACACTTTTCCTACACTTGTTTTCCCTAATTTTCCTCATGACTATAACCAATGGGACTATCTTTGCCTCTTTTTCCTACCTTTCTATCCTAACTTGTGTTGTTTCACCTTGTTTTCATTACTCTTCCATTTCATCAATTATTATGATATATCATGCCTTTTTATGACTAATTAAGGATGAATGTTTGGAGAAAATCTATGGTATTTTTTTTTTCTTTCCAGATGTCATTTATAGCACCGAAAATTGTGAGTATGAGGTCCACAGGAGAAATTAAGGGGGTGTTGTTACAACGAAGCGATGTTGTTACACATTGCTATTACATACCCGCCAACAAACTTCTATTACACTCTATTGTTACAGACCCACTAGCGAACTACTGATACAGTTGTACGGCTGACTGGATCTCGTCAAAATCTATTGCTGACCTGTCCTTTAGTTGTTACACTACAACTTTGGTTTTATTACGATAGCTGTAGAAGCTTTTTAGCATTGTATTTTTGGAAAATAGCCTAAGGGCAATTTTGATTTTAATCTATAATTTTCTAGTCATAAATTTATTAAGAAGTGGTTATAATTCTATGTATTCTTTTTTTCGATCAACAAGAGAATCATAAGATTCTCATCACTAATCCATCACTTGATTTTCTGAGATGTAACCACTATATAGTTCTCGGCACTGGAGGTCCGGTGAGCAGATAACAACATTTTTTTGGCTCTGTAATTGTGCTCATATTAATACATATTACCCTGCTATTGTTGTTACATGAGTTATTCAATTTAGTTTCCATTAATTTCTTCCTCAACTTGCGCCCTGCTAGGGAGGAAGGGCCCTCCTTCTTAGCAAGGATTGGAGTTATTAAAGTAGTTGTGTGTATGCATTTTTATTTCAGTTTATGTATCACTATAGGTGATGTTGTTGCTATTCATCTATGAATATATCCACTTCAATTTCAATACTTTGTATGTTATTACACATATGATATTAGAGACACCAGTTGGATACTTTTTATGTGGCGTGCTAGAGAAAATTAATTGAAGTGTGATTCCAGTCTTGTAGATCCTTTTATTTCTACATGAGTGATTGAATTCCATCATTTACTTCAGTAACAATTTATTTTCTTTGGAATTTCTTCTGGTTGGGTGTATCGACATAGACAGTGCAACTCTCATTAGAATAAAATATGTCCCTAGATTGATAATTTATGTGTACTATTTAGTCATTTAATAGTGATTAATACAACCCAACATTTTTGTGCCATTGTTGGGGATGGAAGTGACGATCCAGTCAATCAGAGTTGTTTCTTAGAAGTTCAATTTCTTTTTGTTTTTTTAGAGTGTCTCCAGCGAGACAATTGTTGAGTAGTAAGACGAGAGGTAAGAACCTACACAGCACTCTAACGAAATTGAGCAGGCTCACCAATGTCTTGCTGGGACAATTAGGAGAGTGAATTTCTGAGCATTTTTTTTTCTTAGAATTTTTCAAATGAAACAATTTTTGGGTGGTAAGACGAGAGGTAAGAACCTGCGCATCACTCTAACAAACTTGAGCGGGCTCGCCAATGTCTTGTTGGGACACGTAGGAGTTGAATTTTGGGTGTTCTTTTAGGGTATCTTCAACTATACAGTCGTTGGGCGGTAAGAAGAGAGGTAACAACCGACCCATTTCTCTACAAAACTTGGGTGGGGTCACTGCTGTAGAAACTGAAGCACTTAGAGGATGAATTGATACACATAGGGCCCTGTGTGTCAGTAGGAAAACATCAACATCTACAAACAACCCCCACTCTACTGACTACAGGAAAGACAGGCCATATGAAAGAAAAGGAGAGTGAAGATTTGTGAAGAAAGACATTCTTTAGAGATTTGATCTCAAGGGAAGAAAAGGAACAATCCACATTATACATAGATAATAGCAAGATAGGACCAGAGGAAGCAGCTACCATATCAAGGCCTGGACCATCGGTGTCTTCCATGTCTGGACCTCACCATCCTTTGAATATCATATCTACTACTGATACCAAAACTCCAGTTTCAAAACAACAATGGAGAATCATTGATCAGGATCTGAGAATTGAATGACAAAGAGACTAGTGGGGAGCATCAGGGACCTGAGGAAAAACATTTAGTTGATCATCAATTGGACGCTAATAGTGTTGTTAAATAGCTGGTCCTGGAGCAGCCTGATCCTTTTATTTATCAATATCCAGTACACTCTGAGGTCAATTCATACCATTAGGAAGAATTAGCCATGAGGGACGAGAATTTCTAGATAGATAGCTTTGTTACCTTGAATTCCCAAGAGTAGTAGCACAAGATGAGGTTCCTATGAAGAATATTCCTTTATCAGCCCTACCATCCTTTCAAGGAATAGTTTTTGAAGACCCTGATACATTCATGTTCTAACTTGATGTGATGTGTAGAGGTTATGACTACAATTTAGATGCCCAGAAGCTGAAATTATTCCCTACTACTCTGAAAGGTGCAGCATTAAGATGGTTCACGAGACTGGGTGCTGGCATGATTCGAACCTGAAATGACATGAGAGAGGCCTTCCTCTTTAAGTATCAAGATTAATGTCGAACTCGGGACTTGAAGGATGAGATTTTCAGAATTGCATAGAAGGAGGAGTAAATCCTGGAAAACTATATGGAGTGATTTAACTACAATTTACAGAGGTCTAAGTTCGATAACTTAGATCCATAAATTCTAAAGCCAATATTTTTGAGAGGTATAAGATATTATTATCTAGAGAATCTAAACCTATTGGGAGAAGGAGATGTATCGCAAGAACCACTTGATGAGATAATGAAGCTTTTCCTGCGTAGCTCAAGAGGAATGATCAAGGGGAGAGTTTCAGTTTGGGACCCTTCAATCTAGATACAGAAGTCCATTAGTGGAGGAGTAACCAGAGCATAGATCAGGAACTTATTTGAGGATTTTAAAACTGACCTCCTTAGCACTCTCTCTGCCCAGATCAAGAAAGCACAAGTACAATATGAAGCAGCCTTAGCAATATTTTGTCCCTGATGCAAAAAGAAACTGAATAGTGTCAGCCTATGCAGCATCTGTGAGTTGGCGCACTATACAAATCAGTGTCCTGAATTTCCCAGATTGAAGGTGATACTTCAAGAATCAAGCAAGGATGTTCAATATTCTTATTTCATCAAACCAAAGAGACCATGGCAGCTGTGACCTATACATATGCCTTCATATTTTTCCTCTTTTTATCCTTGGAATAATTTTTATAATATTCAGCAATATCCATGGTAGTATCCTACTCCTTCCTCAATATAATTCCCTTCACCATGCAACCAATGGTTGTCTCCTCCACCAATGCAATATCCCCCATCGCAACCCAATCCTTGGGGTTAGAAATCAAGAAATAATGGCCAAGTTTCAGTACTCCCTCCAATAGCAATGCAACAGTAGCAGTTACAACTCTCTTCTATTAAAAATCCTACAACTTCTGTCCGACCCCAATTACCTATGCAACCTAACCCCAATCCAAATAATAGGGTAGCCCAAAGCATGAATGCTCCGATTACCCTCCAGACTTATCTTATCACTCCTATTGGAATTAACGAAGTTCATCTTCAATCAGGGAAAATAATTAGATCTGAACACACTCCCATTGTTATCGAAGAATGTGAATCACCTAGAAAGGATACACCTGATTCTAAGGCAGCTGTTACACATGTAACAACTGATACAACACCTGATGTTACATTTGTAGCAGCCATCTTGGGAGGATCTGTTGTTCCTACAATATCCAATCCAAGCAAGGCTGGTGCACTTGTGATAGCTAACTTAATTTTTAGCATTCAAAATCCTCCATACCCTCAAATATTAACTGAAACTGGTCTAGTCTCACAACCTAAATCCAAATTCCTCAAGGAACTACAAAAATTGTATGTGCGGATTCTGCTATTACAAGTTCTTAAAGAAGTGCCTATCTATGTTAAAACAATGATGGATATATGAATCAAAAGACTTGAAAGGAAACCTAAAGACCCTCCTACTATCCATGTCATGGGGAAATTGTCTGATATTATGATTGATCAACCTTTTTTGACTAAATATAATGACCCAGGCAAACCTACAGTGAATTTTCATATTGGCAATCATCCCATAACCAATATTTTGATTGATCTAGGGGCAGCTATTAGTGTCATGTCTAAAGACCTATTCATCTCTCTAGGACTTCATGGACTTAGACCTACACCCACAATGCTTGAATTAGTAGATAGGTCCCATGTCAAGCCTAAGGGAATAATAGAAGATGCGGTTATCACTATGGCTTCCTAGAACTATCTGGCTGACTTTCTAATTTTATAAACCAAATCCAACCTGAGGGTTCATCTTTTAATCTTTGGGAGACCATGGATGGCCACTGCAGACGCATATATCGAATGTAGTTCCGTATCTATGGTGATCTTAGATGGACAGGCCACACAAAACCTGAACCTTTATCCCCCAAAAAAACCTCATATGAATTCGAGTAGTCCATGGTGGGATGAATTTGCACCTAAATATGATCTTTCCCGACCTCTTCTCACACTTGAAAAAACAATACTTTAAGGATGAAACCGAGGACAATATCATTAATGGCTTTATTAGTAATTCACTCCCTGTTTCCTCCATTAGAGATTTGGGAGATGAATATGAGGTAGATGATGGAATTATTGAACATTTGAAAACAACTACACATAATATCAGCAGTCCCATTGAAATCTAACCTAGAAAATGTTTAAACATCAATCCTAACCTAACTGCCGAACAAAACAGATTACTGATACAATTGTTATAGAAATACAAAAAGGAATTTCCATGGGACTATATGGATATTAAAGGAACAATTCTTGGCCTATGAATTCACCCCACTTACCTTAAAGAGGATTGTAAACTAGTTAGAGAACCTCAACGTCGAATGAACCCCACACTTAAGGAGATAGTGAAAGAATAACTACAGAAACTCCTTAATGCTAATTTCATATACCCCATTTCTGACAGTGTGTGGGTGTCTCCGCATGTCATAGTTCCAAAAAATAATGGCAAATGGAGAGACTTTGTTGACTATAGAGAGCTTAAGAAAGCCACTCAAAAGGACCATCTTCCTTTACCATTCATTGATCAGGTCTTGAATACTCTTTCTTGAAAAAATATCTTCTCATTTCTAAATGGTTTTAGTGGCTATAATCAAATATATATTTCCCCAGAAGACGAAGACAAGACAACCTTCACTTGCCCATGGGTTACTTTTGCATACAGAGTCCTTCCCTTTGGCCTCTGTATTGTACCACCAACCTTTCGGAGGGAAATATTGGGTATTTTTTCTGATCTTTTGAATGAATGTCTTGAAATATTTATGGATGGTTCTACACCCTATGGGGATGCCTTTGAGAGAGAACTAGCTAACTTGGAAAAAGTGTTGGAACGTCGTGAACAAATAATGTTTCTCTGAGCACAGAAAAATGCCACATGATGATGACCGAGGGAATTGTGCTAGGAAATTTCATTTTGGCAGATGGAATCAAGGTAGATCCTACAAAAAATGAGGTAATCTCGAAAATCCTAACCCTCAAGACTCCAAAAGAGGTACGTAGTTTTTTGGGACATGCAGGATACTATACAAGATTTATAGAGAACTTTTCAAAGGTTACATCTCCTCTATTTTCATTACTAATGAAATATGCAGAATTTTTTTGGATAGGGAAGTGTGTGCGGACCTTTTTTAAAGTTGAAAAACTATGTAATAGCAGCACCTTTTTGACGAGGACCAAACTGGGCATTTCCATTTCATATTGCTACGGATCCATCTTACATTGCTGTGGGTATTGTTTTGTGGTAGCTGGAGGAGAATAAACCTTACGCCATGTATTACATGAGCAAGATATTAACTCTAGTAGAACTCAACTACACTGTTACTGAGAAGGAATTCCTAGCACTAGTGCATGCTATCAACAAATTTCGGGACTAGATCACCGGTTACCAAGTTTTTGTACACACTGACCATGTTGAAATTCATTTTTTTTATGAACAAGCTGATTACTAATGGTAGAGTTACACGATGGTTATTGCTGTTACAACAATTTGATATTACTATTTTAGATAAACACGGAAAATATAATGTAGTTGCTCATTTTCTTTCTATATTAACTATAAATGATGACTCAACTGCCATTGAGGATTATTTTCTAGATGAATATCTTTTTTCCATCTCTACTCATGAACCATGGTATACAGATATAGCCAATTACCTTGCTGCAGGAAAATTCCCACACCAAATATCTTCCAAGGAAAGAAGGAAGTTTATACAACAGAGTGCTACCTACTCTTGGACAAAAATAAATCTTTATCATATCAGGCCATATTTTCAGATTAGGTGATGTGTTAGAGAAGATGAGGTATTTGAGATCTTGAAGGCTTATCATGAGGATCCTTGTGGAGGATACTTTGCTGACAAGAGGAAAGGACATAAATTACTCTCAATAGGGTACTACTGGCCGACTATTTTCCAGGATGCCAAGAAGTTTGTGAAAGGATGCGATACCTACCAAAGGATAGGCCAGCCTCTGAAATCAGATGAGATGTCATTACAGTCTCAGATAGTGATAGAAGAATTTGAGAAATGGGCCCTAAGATTTGTGGGGCCAATTAATCCTTCATCATAGCAAAAATAGTACAAATTAGTTTACATCGATTATATAACAAAATGGGTCAAAGTAAAGGCACTAACTAGAGCAACAAAGAAGGATTTTTTAGACTTCTTGTTTGAAGATATTTTTGTTCGCTTCATGATACTGGGAGAGATATTGATAGATGGTGGGCCTCAGTTCATATTTCATTTGATCAAGAATCTGGTTGAAAAGTATGGAATTCATCACAGAATCACTTCACCATATCACCCATAAGAAAATGGTCAAGTAGAAAGCAACAATAAAGTCCTTGAGGGAATATTGACAAAAACAGTAACCAGCCACTGAAGAAACTGGGCCGAGAAAATTCCACAAGTACTATGGGCTTATAGGACAACATGGAGGAATACTACATGCTTCTCACCACATGAATTGGTTCATGGTAAGAATCCCTTATTCCCCATAGAGTTTGAAATAAAGACGTTAAGAACAACATTGCAGGTTGATCTGGATTTGAGTACAACACAAAATCAAAGACTGAACTAGCTCAATGAGTTGGAAGAGAAACATATGGTAGCCATTCAATAGACATAGATCATTCAACAGCAAATACCTAGATGGCATGATGGGTTTATTAGGTTGATAAATTTCCAGAAAGAAGATTGGGCTCTTTTGTATGATTCAAGGTTCAAATATTTCAAATGCAAGATCTGCACTAGATGGCTACATCCTTACGAAGTTGATACGATATTTCACAATGGTACTTTACAATTGGTCACCATTGACAATGTTAAGACACCATTACTAGTTCATGGGAACTGTCTAAGGTTATATCATCAACCCGCTTCGAAGGAATCATTTGTTAACATTTTCATGGAATCTGATCTTCATGTTACAACAACAGGGGAACATTATCCTATGCAGCCTAAAAATTGAAATTCCAATAAGTGCAGCAGTTGAAAACCATCTTTTTGGCAACTGTCACACCTGTTTAAAAAAAAAAAAAAAATATTAAAAAATAATAATAATAATAATAATAAAATATAAATAAATAAATAACAAAATGAAAACAGAAACAAAAATAATAAATCTAACCATGATAACCCCTTTTTGAGGCACAGTAAAACATTTGGTAATAGTTGAAAACCACTCTTGTGGTGGTTGTTACACCCACGTTTTTATTCCTGAAACATCATCTTCCCTTTTCGATCTAATTTATAGGATGATGGTATTCATGTAATTTTATATTCTGTACCAATTTCTCTTGATTATTATGTTTTTTGAAGAATAATTTAAGGTTGTTTTGGTTATTACACATGTAACAGCTGATAACCAAAAACATTGTTTCTTATATCTCATTCCATAATAGCAATAATCATGACATCCAGATGTAATAACATGAGCACTGCAAGAAGAATGCTACCAATTCAAAATATTCCTCCACGTTAGCTGAAGTGCATCATTCAAAAGGTAAATGTTATTATTTGTGATTCGGTGATTAATTGGTAGAAGTATTGATTTTCCCGTGACAGTCGTGGGTGCCCGTCACCATTAAGGTGGAGGAGGGAATACATATTGAAATCATTGCAAAAAGCCGTAGTCATAAACCTCTATCAAATCCACATGCACCCAATTAATAACACAAATGCCAATGATGAATAAATCCAATTGGAAAAGAATGTGTGTACTAGATCCCGTTACTTTCCATAATGAGACAATTATGAATATTAGTGTGAGGTACGATTCGGTAATCCGTAAAATTTTTCACCTCCCATCAACCTCCTCGACTGAAACCTTGCATCCTCATTGTAAACTCGTCAATTGGGATAAGTAGAGATGCCAAGAAGCAGTGACAAGTGCAGTGATATTATAGTGGGGCTGGGGAGCATGAAGCGAATTCAGAAACAAAATGATATTACAGTGGGGCTGAGTAGCAAGAAGCACATTCAGAAACATAGTGATATGACAGTAGGGTTGAGCAGCAAGAAGTGAATTTACAAAAAAACATCAAATATGGGTGGAGAAGTGGTCACGAACAATCCAAATTCTATGGATGCCTTGCAAAATTGTCCAGAAGCTTACCATAAAAATTCAAAGATGCAGGAAGAATTGAGTATTTCGAGAAGCTTGAAGGCTCAAACGAGGTGGTGGAAATTTAATTTTCCCAGAATTTGAACAATAATCAAACCCAAGTAATGGGCATGGAAATTTAGGTGACTTAAGAGGTAATTTCCTGGGTAACTTCATTGCCAGTAGAGGGGTAGAGGTGGTTTAACATAAAAGTCAATGACCCGTCCTTGAAAGAAGACTTCTAAGAAGGAGAAGAAAAAATAGAGAAGAAAGGGAGAGGAATTGATAGGTTGCCACTTCCTCATCCTTGGGAAGATGTTGCCCTGGGTTTAATTAAATATATCACTTGTTAGGGAAGATCCAAGATAGTGTTTAAATATCACTTTCCTCTTCTTAACCACCTTCGGCACCAGAAAAAGATTAGTCTTCCATTCTATTTGTTAGGGAACATCAAGCATATGGTGACAGCAGTAAAAACAATAGCACACCCAGAGGCATGTGTGACTAATCATGAAATCATCAAGTTAATCGTGTTGGATGCCCTAGGCTAGCAAGGAAAAACTTGGGAATAATTCAAGAGAAAGAGGCCGAGGACAAGCCAGGGGAAATAGACTGTGATTTCAGGAAGAAGTCAGGCAGAAGTTGAAACCCAGACTCGACCTGCTGGATTTAGAATTGGGAAAGAGCCTACTTAGAATAAATTAGGGATACAAGGCCAAAAAAAAAGAGTGAAAGTTGGCATACTTGTAGAACCTCTGCCTACGGCTGGAAAGAAAACATAAACAGAATTATTAGAAGAAGAAAGGCAACCCTCGTCATCAGGTAAGGACGAAACTCATGTCTTATTTTTAGAACTTGAAAGCCTAAAAAAAATGAAGAATTAAAGTGAAAATTACCTGAGGGGAAGGAAATCCCAGTGTCTATATGCATGACATGTTTTCAATAATTAATAGCAGTGGGATATAAGGTCAGTAAAGAAAACATCAGCCCAATTGAAACAGAAACATAACAGTAGGAGGTTGTTACATAAGAACCTGTTGATGATACTGCCATTACACAAGAACCAATAGTTAAAGTAGAGCCTCCTATAATAATTGACCTAGAAGTTGACCCACAAGAAGTTGTGGAGGCCACTCCTATTGTAGAAGAAACAGCAATGGACACAGAGGCTACTCTAAGTGGAAACAAAAGGGGCTAACCCACAAGAACCCACTAAGGAAGCTGCTATTACACAATAACCAACAACAGAGGTTGAACAAACCCATGTATCAGAGACTGTTACACACATTATTGATCTGGATATTGAATGCATAAGAACGTCAGGTCCCATCTTGGGATGGAGTTCTGAGAAAATATTGTTAATTTTCAAATTACAAAAGTGGAAGTAGGAAGCAATCTCCCTTCAGGAGGGGACGATCTAAAGAACATCAGAGATAAATAGACACTTTACATGAAAGATGGATGAAATAAGAGTTGAAGAAATGATGGGAGAATTATAAGAAGAAGGAATCTCTGAAGAAATAGGAGGAACAAATGTCGTTTTTACAGCAGCAGGTTTGAGATCTCACCATAGATAAGAAAAAACTTCATGGCCTTGCCCTCAATTTGTTGGGTTGTAGGAAGCCTTATCCATCCTATCCTATCTTTCTATGGGAATGTTACTTCTTGCTCCAGATGAAATTTGTTATGGAGGACAGGCCTTATTTATGTTCTTCCACTCTCACATTTCTAGATGTTTATCGTGCCTCCGATTTCGATGAGAAAAGCTTGTTGCGTGAGTTATTCCTACACAATATTATTTGTGAACATGTGATTATGTAGATGGTTCTAACAGTATTCTCCTAGATGGGAGATCTTCAGTTGAGAGATTTTTTTTCCTTCATGAAGAATCAAATTGAATGGAATTTGGTCATCAAATCTATGGAGGGTAATGAGTAGAATATGGCATTGTGGGTTTGGGAAAAACCAGGATAGGTTGCTGAGTTAAGGTGAGAATTCAGGAGAATGTTGAGTACTCCTAGAATTAAGGAACTGGCTTCCACTTACAGAACAAGGATTGTGAACTTCTACCTCAATCAGTTCTCAATGATGAAGATCCGAGCCTTGAATGGGTGCTTGAAACACACGTAAGCCAGCAGTGTTGAGCTATCGAAGGGTAACTCATTCTCATTCCAGAATTTCATGGTGGCTGTTACACATGTACCAACTTATGAACAAATCATACAATCCCTTGGTGCTTTGCAGCTTGGATTGAGATTCAAGTTTCCTTTGATTTGGCTGCCAATTGAGGATTATCAGATTAATTATGAATTGAGTAAGTATGAGTCAGACTCCTAGGCATGATATTTGATGGCCAATCAGGGGCACAGTTCTGCAAATGAAGATTTAACTAGCTCTTATGAACTCACCAACTTGCACCGGAGATACTCCCATGAGAGATGAGTTTGCATGAGGACATGCAAGTATTTCAGTTGGGGGGAGATATTGGGTGTCAGTTTTACACACTTTTCCTACACTTTTTTTCCCTATTTTTCCTCGTGACTATAACCAATGGGACTATCTCTACCTCTTTTTCCTACCTTTCTATCCTAACTTGTGCTATTTCACCTTGTTTTCATTACTCTACCATTTCATCAATTATTATGATATATCATGCCTTTTAATGACTAATTGAGGATGAATGTTTGGAGAAAATCTATGGTCTTTGTGTTGTCTTTCCAGATTTCATTTATACCACCAAAGATCCCAAGAACGAGGTCCATAGGAGCAGTTAAGGGGATGTTGTTATAGCGAAGCGATGCTGTTACACCTTGTTGTTACAGACCCATCGGCAAACTGCTGTTACACTTTGTTGTTATAGACCTGCTGGTGAACTGCTGATACAGTTGTACCATTGGCTGGATCTCATCAACATATGTTGCTGACATTTCCTTTAGCTGTTACACTACAGCTGTGGTTTTATTACAATTGTTGTAGAAGTTTTTTAGCATTGTATTTTTGGATAACAACCTAAGGGTGGTTTTGATTGTAATATATAATTTTCTAGTCATAAATTTATTAAGAAGTGGTTATAACTATATGTATTCTATTTTCAATCAGCATGAGAATCATAAGATTATAATGACTAATCCATCCCTTTATTTTCTGAGATGTAACCACTATATAGTTCTCGGCCTTAGAGTTCGAAAGGTGAGAGGAGAACAACATTATTTTGGTTTTGTAATTGTGCTCATATTTTATAGATTACCCTGTTATTGATGTTACATGTGTTATTAAATTTAGTTTCCGTTAAGTTGTTCGTCTACCTATGTCCTGTTAGGGAGGAAGGGCCCTCCCTCTTAGCAGGGATTGTAGTGATTAAAGTAGTTGTGTGTATGCATTCGTATTTCAGTTTATGTATCAGTAGAGGTGTTTTTGCTGCTATTCAGCTATGAATATATCCACTTCACTTTCAATACTTTGTATGTTGTTACACATATGATATTAGAGACACCAACTAGATACTTGTTGTGTAGCACGCTAGAGAAAATTAATTAAAATGTGATTCCAGTCTTGTATATCCTTTTATTTCTGCATGAGTGTTTGACTTCTAAAATTTACTTCAACAATGATTTCTTTTCCTTGGAATTGCTTCTGGTTGGGTGTATCGGCACAGACAATGCAACTGTCATTGGAATAAAAGACGTCCCTAAATTGATAATTTATGTGTACTGTTTAGTCATTTAATAGTGATTACTACAACCCAACAGATACCCTTTCCATAGGGTTTCATGAAGTGGGGTGCTCTAGTGAAAGCCCCAGTCCATGCATTGGACTTTGAATCATAAATTTGTGATGCTATTAAATTCACATTTTCATGTGGATGGAAATCAACATTATCTCGACCGAGTAGGACAGTGCATCTCCTAGATGTAACATCAAAGGCCATTGCATGAAAAGTTAGATAGCTGAGTGTAATATGAGGAGGGCGAGAGATTTGTAGCCATGTTCTGGTCTTGGGATTTCCTTCGGAACAATTCTAGTTCAAAATGTCTTGCTCTATACAGTAGCAATAGATGCTCCGACATGCATACAAAACGATTTGGTGACTAGGCATAGGGGATTTGTAGATTTTTATGTCAAAAACAATGTGTCCTAATTATATGACCCAAGTTTATAGATTTTTGGGACCTCGAGAGAGTGGAATGACGAATGTAGGGATGTAATTTACTGAAAAAATTGGATCAATTTTTTGTAAGGAATTACCAAGATAATAGAGAATTCTATCATTTGCAAGCATTCCTCATTCTGGAAAGAACCTGAATGAGAAGCCTACCTAAAATCAAATACAACACATCTTCAGGAAATTGAGGAAGCTAATATTAAATTAGTCAAGATTCAAGACAATGAATATTTTAAGGCTTTAGGTGACATGAAACACATTCCAGTTGATTATCTACATAAATTGAAGCATCTCCTCCGTTGCTTTTACTTTATTAGATGGCTTGTTTTTTATGGAGCAGAACTGATTGATCCTTTGAATAAGGGAGATACCAATGTAGAACAAATTGTGTATTTGTAAAAACATTATTACTCTCTAAATGAAATTGTGGTCAAGGCCCGATCCTTATAGGCCTTAGGTTTTATTTCGCAAAACCTCAATTTATGATGGATGAGAAAATTAGGAAAAGTTTGGAGGCTTCTATATCTTTTGATGTTGATACATGCATCAATTTTTAATTCTTGAGGACCTTTTATGACTCTCTTGTTGATTTTGAGGAACAGATGGTGATGAAACACCAAATTCTAAAGTGTCTGATTTATCTAAAGTCAAGGAATTGGATAATTATTTGGCTATTAGTGATGCAATGTTTAAGAAAGAAAAAGAACATTCAGTCGTTGCCACTCTTGTATATTCAGTATTCTTGTTTTCTTGAGCTAGCTGCAGGCAATACCGATAGAGCGAGAAAGGTTCACTAAGATTATAAATCCATCATTTCCATTATCTAACTATATCTATCCATTCTTCCCACAAAAGATAACCATAACATAAACAAATAACTAACCACATCATAAAAATGTCTTTGGAATCAACCATTATAAATACATTTGGCTTGTCCATAACATGCTTAGGGGAACCTATACACCTTTATACTTTCATGATCCTCTTGAGGATGTAGTTCCTATGAGACTCAATGCTTGAATCCATTATTTTCAAGACTTGGAACATCATTGTGTTTCCACAAACCCTTTCTAGCTAGGGGCATCATTCCCACTCCTTGCATATGAATCACTCCCCTTCATCACATATGCTTGGGTGGAAGTATCTCATGCTTGGGGGGCGTGATAATTCGTCATGGCCACCTCCTCATTCTATTAACAAAAATTCTCGGCCCAGACCCCAACAATCTAGGTATGGTCGATTATCCTTTCATTCCTTGGATAGTTTGTCCTCCCAACCTCTCTCGGGAGCCATATATCGTAGATTCTTGATACCATATATTCAAATATTATACTTTATGTGATACCACACTTACCACTTGGTCCCCATGTTTGACTTGGTGGGTGGAAATGATTCTAGACCTTCTCTAGTAGTTCATTCTTGTATTCTTTTCTTAACTTGATTCTTCATCACAAACCATTATTCAAAGTAGTAAGGCTATCCTTAGAAAAGTAAGGCCACCTTCGTGAAAGTCACAGATCATGATTCCAATGGTGGGTTTGTCTGCTACGGTTGCCGCATGATTTAGGGCCTTCTCCTCCTCTCCAAATTCACCACAACTCACTTAGAAAATGGATTAAATTGGAGGTAAATCACCGTATTAAAGGAAAAACCATAAATTTTCCTCTGGAAATTGCGATGAGATCATAGTTTGATTTGAAAAATCATCAGCATTGTTGGAAATCTCTCACCGAGCACTGTAATGGGTATCCTTTTGTTTTTGGTAATTTGACACTTCTCCAGGAACCCATTTTTCCATGAAGGGTCATTTTTCCACCTCATAAAATCATATTTCTTCACTTGCACTACTTATACTTGGGGCACCACTTTTCCTTGACACTTGTCAATGCGTGTGTCGATTTTCATCATGAGTAACCATATTTTTCTCATGTCCTTATGGTCCCCACCGGGCCTATTCTTTGTGGCAGCATCAGCGAGTCACCCTTGTTCAGAGCATTCGAGTTGAGTCACCATCACATTCATGGAGTCTGTCTCGAGTCACTTTACCTCCTGTTACATTATTCCATCCATTTTTTCCTTGTCCCTCTCTCGTGTCACCGATTTTGGCCTCCAGTCATACTGTCCCCAATCCCCTCTAGAGTCGCGTCAGTCGCTGCCATGTCATCCATGCTTTTTATGCTCTCATAAGGGAAGTTTTCCATCCACTACTCAATATCCCCTATTCTATCATCATTCCTAGTGTTGGTCCATAAGTCACTTTACTATAATCCCTCATGCGTTAGTTAAGGAATCTTCATTGTCTCACTTATGTCAGAACTTCTTCACTTGACATCAACACATTCATTCTAGAAGACAGGTCTAGAGGGCAATGTACCTTGGTTCTAACATTCATTCTTGTTTGATTCGTCGGATATGGAAAATGGATTCATCATTTCCCTTTGAATTGATTGTTTTTCATCCATTGCTTCAACTCATTATTGCATGATTAAGATTCGTATAATTGATTGTTTGATGATTCAATAGATTGTCTTAGTGATTCCCTGGTGTGTGTGATATGTTTCAGACCTTGTGAAGGGGTGACCCATATAGTAGCCCCCCACAAGCCTATCCCATGACCTCAGATTATTATACAGTATCAGATGAAGCTCCACATATTTTATGGGTTCGGTTCCAGCCTCTCGCAGCTCCCATAGCATGCATGTATCATTCATATGATCCATTCATATTCTCAGAGCCCTTTGTTGTTTATCAAGGCTTATTTGGTTGCTATTATGTCTCATGTACTCATATATTATTGTATTCAGTCGTGGCTCATGTTTTTATAGGCAGAGTATGTACGTGCGATCCATTATATTTTTATCTAGCCCATTTCATGCTAGCATATCATGTGCCATTTATCATGTACTTTATTGCTCGGTTTCATTTTTCTAGGCACACCATTATTCTTTGTACTTTTTCATCTCCGCAGGCATAGGTATGCCTCCCCCGCCTCACCGAGAATAGGTACCGAAACATTAATGGAGACTTATATCATTTGTAGGTCTCGCCCCTTTAGTTATTTTCCTCTCTCGCTTCAATACATCTATGTATCACTCTCTTTATGACTCCCCTTCGGTGTCTAGTAATTGTGTTCTTACAACGTACTTCGGTCATACGATTAGCTCCTAACGCTCGCACGTTGGGGGGAAATCTATTACACCAAAATTTGGTCATAAAACCATTTTCAATTACATGCATCAAAGTACACCATGTAAGACCAATTTTACCATAGTAAAATTTATTTCACAATAAGGAATAATTTGATAAATCATATTTTATCAAGCTATTTTTGGTTAAAACAAGAAACTGCATGAGGAATAATTAAATAAATCCTTATTTATTTGATTTTCCTATAGGAATAATTAATTAAATCACTGTTTAAATAATATTCCTTGTCATATTTAACCCAAATAAAAGAAATAATTAGATAAATCATTATTTTTCTTATTTTTCTCTAGGAATAATTAATTAAATCATTATTTAGTTATTATTCCTTGAAATTTTGACTAAATCACCTAGAAATAATTAAGCAAATCATTATTTGTTAATTATTCCTTATCCACATTCTTGAAATGATAAATAAATCATTTATTTGTTTATCATTTCTAAATAAAGGTATTTAGACAATTTAAATACCTTTTCCCTCCAACAAAATATAATAAAATATTTCACATTGTTAGATCTAGATCTTTGTTAATAATATTTTATTATTCACTATTATCGAGGATAACTCAATATTTTGTTTAAAATAGAAGGTTTTTCCATTCATTCTTCCACTTTTATCACTTTCATTGTTGCACTTCGATAGTTTTCATCGATGCTACTACTTTTTTTGGTTCTTGAGCTCTTATAGAGTTCAACACATTTTAGGTTTTCTAGACCACTGAGAGAGAGAAACTTCTGGATCTGAAGCATTGAGGATAGCCAAGAACCCATCCCATTGAGGGTATCTGGTAACATTGTTATTTTTTCCCTTCTTATGTGTTATAATACATATAAAATTCTTTATATCTTGTCTTGTCTGTTGGATGGATGGATAAATTCTTATTTCTTTTCACTGTCTAATTACTTTTACTACATATAACGGGTTTTTTTGCATATTTTTTTTAACTATAGATTGTAGATTTAAATAACTTAAGCAACCATATTTTCTATTAGGATTGTTTGTCACGCATAGCTAAAGAGAGATCTTTTCATACACTTGTGTTAAGAATTTACGCTAACATATCTATTGATAATATATTTTTTTTTCTAAAGATGTTGTAAATAAGATTTCATCTTTCAAATTATCTCCAAGAAAAATAAAAGAAAAGAAAAAAAGAGAAAAAGGGAAAAAGGGAAATAGAAAGAAAAAGGGAAAGGGGATATATATATATATATATATATATATATATATATATATATATATATATATATATGATGTAATAAATTATTTGAAGCAACATTTTATCATTAAATCATGCACAACATCTGATGACGAAGATCTTACCCACCTAATCCAATGGTGGGCCAACCGTTTCGGAGCCCCACAACCCATCTGACACTTAACCACGGGGGGAGTCCAAAAAGATGGTTTCCCTTTTTCTACCTTCCCATATGCTGTAGCTCATTTTTTCATGTAAAATAACCTTTCAAAGGGAGGCCAACTCTATGAGATATAATTGAGGAGGAGGAAAATAAGGAGAAACATCTCGAGCTATTATTTGAATTGATTGAACTTAGAAAGCTTTTTACAAGTTGGCAGATTGAAACGACTAACATAGCATCTCTGAATGGTACACTAGCTACAAGTGTCATGGATGATGAGGTTAGTGTGCTTAAATATCTAATTTTAGATCTTTCAGATAATCTTGAAGATGTAAAGGCGATGATGTCTGCTCCACTACTATTCGAAATTCTTTGATCTCTTTATAATGACAAGAGCCTTTCTCAAGATAAAAATGTTTGTATGGATGTGAATTCCTCTTATGAAGTAGCAGCAATGGTAAGAAATGATTTTTATCAGCCTATTATACCAACGGTTCCTTATAATTTTAATGTAAAACATCTTGGTGTGGTTGGGAGAGATGTGAAACGTCCAACGTCAAGATTTTATTCAAGAGCACGAAATTGCTTGCACAAAAAACACAGACATTTTTGGGTCCTGATTTTCGATTTGCAGTTGTGACAAACAAAGAAAATTTTTAAAATTCCATGATCTGGGTTTTGTGGAGAGTGACCCCAATTTACTTCCTCTCTAGAAATTTGAAGCAGTTTTAGGGATTTTGTGGGTTCCTTCAAACACCAATTTTCTTTAAAAACGTTGTGCAAATTGGGGATGACACTGCTCTGCTGGAATTTGATTTGGTTGATCACAATTTCCATCTCAAAAGAAGAATTAAATGATGGAGATTATTGTTCTTATTAGTTATTTGATGTAGTTAGTTATACAGTGTCAGAAGAATTTGGCGATATGGAAGGACTTTTATAGCTACACAAGTATCAACTCCTGTGGCATTTTTGGGCATATTTCTATAGAGAAACATAAAATCATGCATCGGTCACATCCAAATGAGTAGTGCCAACTTAACACTATTCTCAACCAAATATAATTGAGTATGAAATGAATGGAATGGTGGATTTTACAAGAAAAATTAGAATGTTGGTGGAAATAATTATACAAGCAAGAAGATTTGGAGCTTGACAAAGTGAAACACAACCCTCTTATTTTGAATGGAAATAAGAAACTAGATAAATATAGAATTATGTTGGTTTATAATGAAGCTTCATAGATGAAGTTGGAGAAAGTGACTCAATGAGCCCAACAATAATTTCAGCTGGTATTAGAAGAACAAAGTAGGTTTACTCTTGACATTGTTTTAGATGCTCGAAAACTAAGAATATTGTTTTAGAGAGTACAAAGTTTAGGCTATGAGGAAGAATAGATCAATGGATCAAATATCTTGTGCCTAGATCTAATGGTAACCCGGAAGCACAAATTTCATGGAACTTGTGAGAGAGAGTGCCCATGTAGAGTGGTTTGATCTAAAACATTGTTCACAGATTGACAGTTATATTTCAATGTGGCATCACTGGTCCTCATTGCTGGAAACCACTGAAGGTGCCTCTGTAAGAATTTTATGGTTTTGATATATGACATATGCATATAAACATCCACAAGGACCCACATGAGTGTTTATATCTGTTGAAACATTCAACACAGATCCTTTCTTACGCATTCATTATTACTTTAATTTTAAATCCCAACATCCATATATTTATATTGTGAAATTTGTAAAAGGGGATCTTCTTTTTATTTTTATAAATATAATTATTTGTAATTTTCAAAATAACAATTTATAACTTAGAAATTTCATAAAGGTTAAAGAGATTTAGCAGTTTTATAGCTGTTAAAAGAACTAGTTTTGCAAGTAACATGGGGAAAGTTAGGTTAGGAGGAGAATAAAAGTGAGAAAGGAAGACATTGGAGTGGTTCTGAGTTTTGGACCTCTCGAAGACTACAATTTTTTACTTACTTTTCTGATGAGTTAATGAAAGAAGCATCAAGTTTCCAACAATTGTTGATGGTGATTCAAGTTTCCTGTGTCATCTTGTGTTATTTCTTCTTTGAATGAAGTGAAGTAAAGTAGCTTTATGTCTATTAATTACATCCATAAGTACGAGTTAAATAACCTTAATATGTGCTCCTCCACTCCATCTTTTCTCTCTTCATAAATTCACTCTCAGACTTAAAGTAGTAGATTCTATGTAGTAGCATATTTTTTTGAGTTTCCCTTCGCTTCTTCTGTTCCATTCAGACATCAGCAGTTAATGAGATTGTAACATATTTTATTACTTTATACTATTAAGGGTCTTAAAGGATTAATTTTTAGAGGAAAAATATAAAGACCGAATGATAAAAAAAATTTCTATAGTATATTTTTTTAAAATGTCTTAAGCATTCATTCCTTTCACAACCAGTGGATTGTTTCTTAAGAACCAAAATCATACATGGTTCACTCTCACCTTATTCACACAACCCCCCCCACCTAATAACACTTACCACCATACCCCTCGGAAATCCACTCGATATTGCTCCCGCTAAAACAATTAGCTATTGAATATTCATCCCCGCTCCATCCCAATTACTCACTGTGTATATCTTGACCACCACTCCCATACCACTAGGTATGTGTCCCACTCAACCCCTCTCCCCTTACTATTACACTCTCTACCCAACGAAATATCGACACATGGCCTACCCATTATTTTATGCAACAGATCCCTGTTGATAATGTTTGGAACCCCAATGGTAGTTCTGTATCTATATAAAATGATATTTTCCCCTTATGGAGACCCCTCTTGTGAGTTGATCTAAACTATTCAAAAATCTTATTTGCCACAACTAATTAGATAACTATTGATCGTGTCACCACAATCCAGATCAACGAAACCAGGACCTCCACAGTGTTGAGTCACCATAATTACATGTCACTAATTGCAATTATCGAGCGTCACCTCGAGTGGATAAATTCCTGAGTAATTGAAAAAGTCCTCATTTTTTCCTTTTGATCATGACCTGTAAAGGAAAAGCTAAGAAAACTGATGAAAAAACTATGCTACCACATGTTGTTGATTTGGACCATCTGCCCCTAGTAGATTAGTAGTATAAGGTACTCAAAACCAGTTTTGAATTCGACCTTTAAGAATTTCACAACTCGTCAAAAATAAATTTAATTGACTAGAGTGATGAATTGGGATTTTAGGACTCCTTCCTGCCCTAATTCATATTTCCCCAAACCCATCATTTCTCTGAATTTTTGGCATGGTTCCATTCTCGATATATCGATAGCCAAATATCCATTGTAGGCTATAATGGTCACAATATTTTCACCATAACCCATTAATCAATTAATCAAATGCTGCAATTCCCTAATTTAATTAATTTAATTTTACAAACCCCAAACATTGACACCCTAAATTTTTTTTCTGATTCTTCCCTCATGGATCTTTATGAAAACCTTACTTTCCTTAATAGAGCCAATATTTTTGAGATTTTCATACCTGAGGATACCTAATTACCTAAGAAGATTCCTCCATATCTATCCTCAATGTTCGCTGAAATGACCAAGAAGATCATCTGTATAGTTTCATGTTTACTGAGCTATCAATATGATCAGTGGGTTGATGAATCCATCATGGGTTTTCTATCAATTTTCTCAGAAGATGAAAAACCCTTAATCATTTTCAACTACAGTGATTTCTTAGTCAATCCCATCCATGAGAAGTTCCTTATGTTTTCCATAGATTTTTTTTTTAAATATGCTTAAATTTGAGTGTATTTATTTCTATTTCATCAGTCATACTGTTTTCAATGTGCATTACAGAAATTGGATGAGCAAGGAAATGTTAAATATGTTATTCATTGGACTTCCTTGGAAAGCCAAAATACCAATGAATTTTCCTAGAGTGGCTATGTTGAGTAGTGTTTGTATATAGCCTCCTGCTTATTGAAAAATGATTTTAAACCAAGAAAATGGCCAAAGGTAAGGATATTTCAGCATCTCAGTGAGAAGACTAAAATAGGTGATTGGTACTTGTACCAAGACTACAAAGAAATTATGGTATATGGGTGTGAAATTCCTCCATACATGCTACCTAAGTATGTTACTATGAGGATTCTCTCATTAGAATATATCAGAAAAATGATCAATATGGATGAGCTGCATTTTGTTGCAACAAAGAAGAAATCTCAATTTAAAATTAAAACATAGGTTGGTCCTTTTATTTGTAAATCCAGGTTATCAAGAAAGGAAACTGATTCACTTCTAAATAAAATGAATTTTAAGCTCAGCTTCACTTAGTCATATGACCTATTTGGAATCATCCCAAAGCTCATAATAGAGTAGAAGAATACCCCCTATTCTCACACTTCAAGGCTTGAAATAGAGAAATTTATGAATCAAGAGCAGTGGGAGGAAAATACATTACAGGAGGCATAAGATTAGGTTATATCTATAGCAATTGTACACATTCCAGAACAAAAAGAGAGAGGAGATAAAAGGCCTAGGTAGGATATTTCTCCTTTAGTAACAAAGACTGGAGAAAAATATTTCTTATTCTAGAAAAAGAAGAAGAAGACATGTACAACAACATATTTCCTACATGAAGATGACACACGATCCACTATATTATTGACAAGTTCTTTTACTTCTATGTTTCCAAGAACGAGAATATTTTTAAAGAATCTCCATCCTCCTCAGTCTCTCAAGAGCCTTTGGACACATCTCAAATAACAGAGTCGGTTAATGACTAGTTTGAACCAAATATATTTTCTAAATACAAATAAATTAAAAATAAAATTGAGATGCTCAAGGCTACTACTTATACATAGTTTTGGAAACAAACATGAATTTCATAGAACATGCCTCTTTCTACCTTTGATACAGAGAAAGTACAAATAAATATTGCATTACTCTAGGCATCAGTTCCTACTCCCAAAAATACATATGACTATAAGAAGTCCCTATTTTCTTTGGACATTGATCAAATTCATCCCATTGATAAAATGGGTCTACACAAACAAAGAGGTGAGATGTTGCATTCAACCTTGACCTGCAAGGCAACGAAAACTTCAAAATTGCAAAATTAAGACACTAATATCCAGTCCCAACTAAAGCTTGAAAAGATATCCTCTTTCTCCAAAGACACAAATATTAAATCATTGGAGGATTTAGTGATAAAATTAGGATATAAGCCTAAAGATGTAAAGGCTGCAGAATAGGTTGTTAAGAGGAAGAATATAGACATATCAGCATTGAGAAAGAATCTCAAGCTGTCATCCACTAAAGATTTGCGAGAAAAAAGAAGTTGGAAATTTGGAGCAAGACAAAGAAGACATGTTCCATATTATCATTTAACAAAATGTCCAAATTAAATAGATTAAGGTTAAGATTGCTAATTTTTGAAAAAAAAGGAACAATCCTCTCAACTAGTAGTTTTTCCATTGACAAAACTTCCTATTGCGGGCATAATTCCCATTACAGGTGTTAGAAAATTAAATATCACAGAGCAATGAGACACATAAAATATGCGGAAAATACAAGCACACAAAACACATAAAACCAGAGAGACACAGATATACGTGGTTCACCCAGTTTGGGCTACGTCCACCCCAAACAGCCAGTCCTTCCTTTATATTATCCAACAAAAATGAAGAGACAAAACCTACAACTGATCCGCTGTAATATCCTCTGTTCTCTCTCACAGTCTCCCTCTCTATTTCTCGCTCCGAGAATACACTCATGATGCACAGCCGCAATACAATGCCCTCATATATACAAGGGGTTGCCTTCTAGGGCAAAAAACCCTAATCTAAACATAACTTCTACAGTCAGATCATTTGCCTAATGAACGGCCCAGATTGACTAGAAATTACTATACTTTTACAAGGCAATTTTACATCTGTTTTTAGCTTCGGGGGCGACACTTGCCCGAACCCCGCTGCGAAGGGCTCCATGGCTGCCGCCCCCACGCCCTCCCCCATGGCGATTAAATTTAGGGGCGGCGGTGCCGCCCTTTTTAAGGGAGGGTCAATGTGATACAAAGTAAACAAAGATAATCGGGCTCACCCAACAATCTCCCACTTGGAAATTTGATTGGCAACAACTCTGTCCCATTTTGCTTCATTTTGTTTTGAACCAATGACTATACTTTGGACACCGTTTGTTTCTCATCTTCATCGTCATCATAGAACCAATTGAGAGAGCATGTTCTCGGTTTATCCCTGGTACAACTTTTGTTAGCATGTCTGTGAGATGCAGCTGGTGTGTGTCTTTTCCGGCTTCAACTTAACTATTGTCTGACCGTATGAAATGGTACTTGAGATGTATGTGTTTAGTCTTGGAATGAAATGCTGATTTCTTTGCAAGATGAATAGCACTTTGGCTATCACTGTATAGTGTGCCCATATCATGCTTCTTACCCAATTCATCCATAAACCTTTGTAACCAAATCATTTCTTTACTAGCCTCTGTAGCAGCAACATACTCGGCTTCTATTGTTGAAAGTGCAACAACACTTTGGATTTTGAAACCCAACTAACAGTTGTTCCACCTACAGTAAATACATATCTTGTAGTGCTCCTCCTGTTATCTCTGTCACCTGCCATATCTGCATCAACATATCCCTGTAGAGCAATGTTTGAACCACCAAAGCATAATGCTTTATTTGTGGTACCTCTCAAATATCTGAGAATCCATTTTACTGCCATCCAATGTTCTTTTCCTGGATTATTCATGTACCTGCTTACAACTCCCACTGCATGTGCAATATCGGGCCTTGTGCAGACCATTGCATACATTAAGCTTCCAACTGCTGATGCATATGGAACTTTAGACATATAATCCATGTCTTCTTGGGTCTTTGGGCACATCTCCTTACTAAGTTTGAAATGGATAGCAAAAGGTGTACTAACTGGTTTTGCATTCTGCATATTAAATATTTTCAACACCTTCTCTATGTACTCATTCTGAGACTGTGTTAATTTACGATTTTTCCTGTCTCTAGTTATCCTCATACCAAGGATTTGTTTTGCGACTCCCAAATCCTTCATTGCAAATGAATTTGCCAATTTTCTTTTGAGCACATTTATTTCCTGCATGTTAGACCCTGCAATAAGCATGTCATCTAAATACAATAACAATATAATATAGTTTCCATCATTTTTCCTTTTTAGATAAACACAATGATCAGAGTGACATCTAGTATAACCTTGTTCAGACATGAACTTGTCAAATTTTAGATACCACTACCTTGGAGCCTGTTTTAAACCATACAAGCTCTTCTTTAACTTGCACACCAATTTTTCTTTCCCTTTTACCTCATATCCTTCTGGTTGTTGCATGTATATCTCTTCCTCCAAATCTCCATGGAGAAATGTTGTCTTTACATCTAACTGTTCAAGATGTAAATCTTCCGCTACTACAAGACTTAAAATAGTTCTGATTGAATTCATTTTAACAATAGGAGAAAATATTTCATCAAAATCAATACTTTTCTTCTGTGCAAACCCCTTCACCACAAGTCTAGCTTTGTACCTCTGTTTTCCTCCATCTTCTTCCTTCAGCCTGTAAACCCATTTATTCTGCAGTGTAGTTTTACTTTCAGGCAACCTGACTATGTCCCAAGTCTGGTTATGCATTAAAGAGTCCATTTCTTCTTCCATGGCTAGCTCCCACTTCTTCCTGCTTTCAACCTGCATTGTTTCTTCATAACATTCAGGTTCACCAGAATCAGTCAACAATAAATAATATAATGAAGGAGAGTATCGTTCAGGGGGTCTACTTATCCTGGTAGATCTTCTAACACCACTTTCAGGTGTTTGAGGTGCCTGTTGCTATTGTGGTGGTTGCTGCTGCTGTGGTTGTTGATTATTATTATTTTTAGGCACCTTTACTTTTTCAGTTATCTCATCAAGAACCATGTATTCCTTGCTTTCTTTTTCCTGTTTCTTTTCCTGCAACTGATTCTTATACAAGACCTTTTCATTGAATATTACATCTCTGCTCCTAATGATTTTGTGATTTCCATAATCATATAAGCGATAACCAAAATCATTAACACCATATCCAATAAAGGTACATTTCTTTGATTTTTCCTCAAGCTTTGTTCTATTTTCTTTATTAATATGGACAAAGGCCTCACAAACAAAAGGCTTTAAAAAAGAGTAGTTTACCTTTTTACCTGTCCATGCTTCCTCTGGAATACCACCATCCAAGGAACTTGAAGGCCCTCTGTTTATTAGATAAACAGCAGTATCTACAACATCTGCCCAAAATTGTAAAAGCAATCCTGCATGCAATCTCATGCACCTTGCACGCTCCATGATTGTTCTGTTCATCCTTTCTGACACACCATTTTCTTGTGGTGTTCTTGGAACTGTCTTCTCTCTACGAATTCCATGCTCTGAACAGTACCTATCAAACTCTTTGCTGCAATATTCACCTCCATTGTCTGATTTGAGACACTTCAACTTCTTTCCTGTCTCAATCTCAACCAAAGCTTTCCATTTCTTGAAAGTATCAAATACATCATATTTATTCTGAATACAATAAATCCATTTTTTTCTAGTTGCATCATCAATAAAAGTAACATAATAACGAGAGCCACCGAGAGATGATACCTGAGCAGGTCCCCATACATCTGTATGCACAAGCTCCAATTTTTCACTCTTCTTTCCTTTCCCAACTCTGAGAAATCTAACTCTATTCTGTTTTCCATAAATGCAATTCTCACAGAAATCCAAATCAACATTCTTCAAACCTGGCAACAAATTTCTTGAGTGGAGAATCTTCATTCCCTTCTCACTCATGTGTCCGAACCTATGATGCCATAATGCTGCATCTTCTCCTTTGGAAGTTAAAGCATTAACAGAGTTAGAAATACCATTACATAAATATAATGTACCAACATTTTCACCTTTTGCTATTACCAGGGCTCCTTTGGTGACCTTCCAAGTTTTATCTGTGAAAGTTGTCACACAACCTTCACTGCCTAACTGCCCTGTTGAAATCAGATTTTTCTTGAGATCTGGAACATGCCTTACCTCCTTAAGTAGCCATTGGTTTCCATTCTGTTGTTTTACAAGAACTTTACCCATTCCAACAATTTTACAAGGTTTATCATCACCCAAACGAACTTGTCCAAAATCTCCTTGAACATAGTCATGAAAATATTTCTTATCAGGTGTGGCATGGAATGAAGCCCCTGAATCTACAACCCAAGAATCAGTAACATTTTAGAAAGAAATAATCAAAGCATATTGTAACACATCACCTGTCACATTTTCTTCATGATTGTTTTCTTGCTGTGTGTCTCCTTATTTTCCCTTCCGAGATCTACAGTTTTTCTTTAGGTGTCCTTTCTTTCCGCAATTCCAGCACACTATCCTTGATCTAGACTTGGATCTGCCTTTCCTTGATTTACTACGATATCCCAAGCTCTTTCCTCTTTCCATTCTTCTTCCCCTAGACTCTGCACTCAAAGCATTACCTGATGTCTCACCGGAGCTTTTTCGTCGCATTTCCTCGCTAAGGATAGCACCAACAACATCATCAAACTTTAAAGTACTAGATCCAGAGGCAGAGTTACTAATGGCCATTACTAAACCATTCCAACTCTCTGGCAATGAGCACAAGAATAACAGAGCTCTAACTTCATCATCAAAGTTTACCCCTACAGAACTTAGCTGACTGGTAACTGTATTAAATTCATTTAAATGGTCTGAAACAAATCCACCTTCCGACATCGTCATATTAAATAGCCGTTTCATAAGAAATACCTTGTTTGAGGCCGAGGGCTTTTCATACAGTTTCGCCAACGTCTGCATCAAACCCTCTGTTGTTGTTTCCTTCGAAATATTGAAGGCGACTGACGCTGCAAGACACAACCGTACTGTTCCGAGTGCCTTTCTATTGAGAATATTCCATTCCGCGTCTGTCATGGTCGCCGGCTTCTTTGTTTTTCTGCTCAATGGTAGGTACAGATCTTTCTGATATAGATAATCTTCCATCTGCATCTTCCATAG
This sequence comes from Pinus albicaulis, assembly GCA_034641835.2. Taxonomy (NCBI): domain Eukaryota; kingdom Viridiplantae; phylum Streptophyta; class Pinopsida; order Pinales; family Pinaceae; genus Pinus; species Pinus albicaulis. The sequence continues at coordinate 120,156 of JAXQQM020078068.1, forward strand.
CGCAAAGTTTTGGCCGTTAAATTTCTCGACCCTAAACTTACCATCGTCCGCCATTGCTCCCACTTGAACCAGGAACCCTTTTTTCCTGCGAGTTTATCAGCCAAATATACCTTCAGCTCTGATACCAGTTGTTAGAAAATTAAATATTACAGAGCAATGAAACAAAAAAAATATGCGGAAAATACAAGCACACAAAATACATAAAACCAGAGAGACATAGATATACGTGGTTCACCCAGTTTGGGCTACGTCCACCCCGAATAGCCAGTCCTTCCTTTATATTATCCAACAAAAATGAAGAGACAAAACCTACAGCAGATCCGTTGTAATATCCTTTGTTCTCTCTCACAGTCTCCCTCTCTGTTTCTCGCTCCGAAAAATACACTCATAATACACAGCCGCAATACAATGCCCTCATATATACAAGGGGTTGACTTCTAGGGCAAAAAACCCTAATCTAAACATAACTTCTACCGTCAGATCATTTGCCTAATGAATGGCCCAGATTGACTAGAAATTACTATACTTTTACAAGGAAATTTTAGATTTGTTTTTAGCTTCAGGGGCGCTGCCCCCGAACCCCCACCAGGGGGGGCTCTGAAAAGCGCTGTCGCCCCCTCCTGGACCCCCCATGGCAGCGATTAAATTTCGGGCAGCGTTGCCGCCCCTTTTAAGGTACAGGGGTCCAATGCTGCGATACAAAGTAAACAAGATAATTAGGCTCCACACCCAACAACAGGCACATCAATAGTAGAAGCATCCACTTCAACAACCATCACAATAGGGGTACAACCCAGAGATCCGTCCTCATAATTGATCAAGTCTATGGAAGACATTTCCATCAGAGGGAAAGAAATTGAAAAAGTGAAAGTTCAACTTAAAACCCTTCAAGAACGTAAATTAAATATGGATAATTCATACATTTCAGAGCTTCAGAAAAGTCACAAATTGACTCATAGGATTGAAAACCTAGAGAATTATTATCCTATGGCTCAAACCATTTCAAAATATAAGGAGACTATATGGATTGAAATAAATGAAGAAATCACTGAAATATGCCTTTTATTGAGAAAATTTTTGAGCGGGAGGAACTTAGACAACAATAAAAGGAGATTGTTGCAAAGGTAAAGGACAATTTTGGACAAATGTCAGGTGAAGAATATACATTGATCAAAATCCTAAATTCAAAAACTAAGTATTAATTAGAATAGTTTCAAATCTCAGACATAAGAGAAAATATCCTTGAAGGTAAAAGGGTCCTTACCAAAGATAATATATGTTCCAATTGGAGAATAAATGCCACAACTTAGAGGCCAACTTCGAGAAATTTCACAGAAAATTTAACATGTTGCATCAAAAGTGGCTTCTAGGACTAAAAGGAGTTGGAGATAAGTTAGTTAAACTGGATGGTTATCAGCAAAGTTTATGCACTATAGCCAACTCCAAATCAAAGTTTTCCACTATCAAATGAACTATTATAGGAAAAGCCTTCATGGAAGGCTTGGAATTCGACTTGCTCATTACACATGAACTAAAACATTTATTCCTAGTCAAACCAAATTTTCAGAAATATATCAAGGTGTATAAAACTTACAGAAAATTGGCTAAAATTTCCTTTCGAGATGAAGATAGATGGGATAAGTTGGGTAGAATTTTGGAGTAAAAGGCAGTTTCATATCTTCAACAACAAAGCGTTAATTATTTTAGGCTAAGTCCTCACCAACAACGCTCGAAGATAGTGCCAAAAAAATCAACAGTTTTTGTTATCCTATATTTTTGTACTATTTTTGTATAAATAGTTGTAATATATTTTCTAATAAATCTTGATATTTTAAATCAAGGTATTTTGAAAATGATTGTATAAATACTTCATAATTCAAAGTATTATGGGTTGAGACTTGTATGAAGAAAGAAGTTTTCTGATGTAAATCTTTTCACCGAGCTAAACCTGATCATTTTGAGAAATACATAAAGTTGTTCCAAGAGTCATGTGTCAGAATATTTGGTGATGTTTTCCTCATGTGATTATTATTTCTTTTTTTTCTATATGTTATTTTTATTTTGTATTTTCTAAAGAAATTTATGGGTTGAATTTGTTTAATTACACTATTCTCTTGCTTATAAACAATATTGGTGTTTTCCAAATGAAATTAGATATATAATTAATTATTAGATTTCCTATGTTTAATTGAATCTAAATATTTTACTCTAATTCACTCCACAAAGATCCAAAGATCCATTAGTTTTTCTATCTTTCCCTACTGCACTTCATCTGTTATTTCAGCTATTTATTTATTTAATGTTTCATGACTCCATTTCCCAATGAAATTTCCTTGCAGTTTCAACCAAACCTTTCAAAATTCAACCTCAGAACACAATAAGTAGCCTAATACCTTTAATTAAAAAATCTAAATCCTAAAGTTAGATCCCTCTCTGAAGCTGGAAGGGTAGATTTGAGCTTCCAAATTGGTTTTTTCGTTACCTTTGGGTTTCTCTCAAAACATTCAGAAATTACAAGGTGTTAACATAGGGGCGACCATACTCGGGAAACAAAACTTGAATACATAAAATTAAATTTTCCATGGTAACATTTATTTTTATGCTTAAAGTTATTTCAAAGTGTTTGGATGTGAAATAGATCTTCTTAAGGTTGTTTTCAACCTAAAATTGTACCTATTTTACATTTGTAAATATACTAATATATATCTAGCTCCAAAAAGGACATCCGCCAAATCTAATTCAAATCATAATCCTCCTCAAACTATTGAAGATTCATAAAACATGGTAAGAAAGAGGAATCCCATAGAAAGTTAAGCTAGTAGTAGTCCTTTATCAAGAACAAATTATTTACTAGAAAGTCTTGTCAAAATTGAAGATATAGACTTTGAATTACAGTTTGAGAATAGTATTTTTGAGATCTAAATCGCATGTTGGAAATGTTGTCATTGATGGCAAAGGAGTTGGCAAAGGAGGAGCATCTGAAACAGTAACTAGGCAAAGAGAGAAGAAAAGTAGCAGAGAATAGAGGAAACAGAGAGGAGGCAGAGGTAGCATAGAAGGAACAAAGGCAGCAGGAGACAGATGACAGTAGAAGAGCGCCATTTAATAGCAGATCTGGAGAGACAAAATAATGAATATGCCTAAATTTAATAGAAGATCTGGAGAGACAAAGTAATGAATATGCCTGAATGCCTGACGTCAATTAAGGTGGATTTTATGTTTCGAATTAGATGCTATTAAGGCTTGTATATGTTGTGGAGAAATTAATTGAGTTTAATTATACAAAGAATTCAGAGTCAATTTGATTTGTTGGTTGAGGCTGCTTGTGTCTTAATTTGATTTGAATTTTGGGGGAATCGATCACTAGAAGGATCGATTCCAATAAGGCGTTTAATTGATTGCCTCAGATTATATATATGATAGTTCGATTGCATTCTTAAATGAATCCAGTTTGTGTGGAAGAGGGTTTAGATATGGTGCTGGTTGAATTGATGGCAATTAGAGTGTTAATCTTTGTGTGAAGAATAAATTTATTCTTTGGACTCTATTTGGCTTATGAAACTTTGAGCAAACCCTATAAGTAGAGGAATTTGGAAATTGGTTTAAGAGTCTATCTACAGGAATAGGCTTTGAATTCCAGTAGATAAATGTATGAGAAATGCGGGGCTGAATTTCCCTCTGTGTGTCGGTGGAGAAATCAACTTCATGTCGATATTGTGCTTGAATGCGCTGAGAACTGTGATCGAATTCTGTGTATTACGTATGAAATAAGACTCTGTGTTGGGCTTTAGATGGAGTTCAGTTTTGGATAAATTCTTGTGATAATGGCTCATATTTGAGGTTTTGGATTGTAATCAAAAGCATCAGTCTCTGTGCAGAAAGTTCTTTTGCTAATGCGGAACCATAGAAACCCCTTTGAAACTGAATCCCACATAAGTTGCCATTGTCTTATATTCTGTTCAGGGTAACCGAATTTGTTTGAGAATAAGCCTTCATTATCATTAGAATCGACTTGTTTAAGGAAGAAATGAGTCCATTTTGATCCATGCTATGAAACAGGAAGTTGTGGATTGATCATGGTTGTAGTGAGTATCATGGTCATCACAGAACTCAATGTGATCGAATAATCCATGGGGGTTACTATAAGTCGCATTCTTCTGCAACGAATGCAAAATTATGAACCAAAACCAATAGTTGGATGATCGATATGGAATGGAGCATTAATGGTGTGGTGGAGTTAAACAAAAGAAATAACGGAACCGTGAGCATGAACTGGAACCATGAGAGATAAACAGTAAAATCGGAAGGTGAGGACCGACAATTTTCACGCAAGTTAAAGGGTGGTAAGTGGAATTGATGAATTTAACACGATATCACAAACTCAATGATGCGTGTCCATAGGTGGTTTCTAAAAACCACTTACATCCCGTGAAATGGGAGAGATAGCCTCCGCGTACTTTCACAGCGCGATATCTCTTTGTGATCGTTGGATCACTGAAGTTGACCCGACGTTGTCTCGACCATCAGATGTGAATTAGAGGTTAACAACTGGGCCCCAGTTCATCACACAGAGTCTAAGGTTTAAAACCTGTGCATTTAATCTATACGACACTCGTTGATTGTCGTCGGATCAGATGGATGGGGTGCGACGAGATTGCGACTGTCGGATGAAATGGTATGTATGCATGGGTCCAATATTGTTTTATTGTTGGTAGTTGATTTGTAATCAAGTTGGGGCTGTGTAAGAATGAATGTATATATACAGTGTGTGAATAATTCGTGAAGTTTCATATGATATAGTTGGATTCCATGGTATTAAATCCACTAATCCGAACTTAGGAGATGTGATATATTACGGGGTTTGGTTTATGTGATATATTGCGAGGTTGGTTTGAACCAAAACCAAGTTGTAAATTTGAATGTACAAGGTATGTTAATGAACGCCAAGTCAATGTATGCAAGGGTATTGTAGTGTGTGGGGCCTGGTTCTACTTTATGATTTCTATTTGGCTTTTAACAAGAGTCTACGGTAAACTATATTCATTCATATTATGAACCACTACATATTGATTTAATCATAAGTGAATCAATATTCGAACCTTATAAAGTGAAGGGCAGAGGTTAATATGGTCTGTATCACTGGATTTAGACAAAAATTGAATACTTAGTCTAATGCAATTATGGATGTTGTTATGGGTTATAGCCATAGTGAAATTATAAAGTAAGCCTCCGCATAGTTTTATAATAGCAGACCAGTAATAAAGTCTAAGGCTTATTATATGTTTGATGGCCGGTACTTTGGGTTAAAGGAAACTTGAGTAATTAATCTGAATACTCTTAAGAATAGGTCCTCATATGGTGAAATTGTAAAATCGATATTAATCATGAGGATTGGGAAAAGCTTCCGAAACTGAAACAAACATTGGCTGGTTTTTTATTAAAAGAACATTGTATATTCTTGAAGGTTTATAATCTTATTAAAGGAAGGTTCCGCACAGTATTGAAATTTTCAATTGAGATTATTGTGATTTGCCTAGATTTAAAATCAGCATTTATATTAAAATACAGTTATATATGCAGCGGTTACACAACTGCAATGATGCTAAAGTTCATTTGAACGCCCTGAGGGAAGAAGTTGGATTGAAGTTGTAATACGAGTTTTAACCATTGAGTTTAAGTTCATATATGGACAGAGAGTGTGTAAGCAGGTAGCTCAAGCATAGATATTGATAATGAATAGACATTGCCCAGATTTATATTTATTTGAGGATAAACTTGGAAAAGAAATTATATATGCAGCAGGTGCACACAAGTACAGTGAAAAGGTGAATAAACACAGGGATGAAAATGTGGGCCTGATAGAGGTAGAAAAAGAATGTAGGAACTGAAAAAGTCACATGGAATTTTACAGACATGATGAATAGAAGTATGCAGATTAGTTACTTAACCACAGCAGAAAAGAAATGCCAGCAAAACCAAAAGCTAGAAAAGGGGCTGAGTGAAATTAATGTGTGTAACTGAAATTTTGAATGTAAATGTTTTAAATTGACTTTATATTGTTTGTGATGCATTGGTAAGTCTCCGGAGAAAAACAAAAATCCCACTGTAATATTGAAATTAATACATATTATTGTACTTTTTCTTGAATAAGTTGGTAAAAGATATGAGAAGGCAGAAGGCAAAGAGGCATGGCTATCCATTTCAAATTCCATGAGGAATGCTAACAGTCATAAGGAAATCTCTATAAATAATATCTCATTGATATGCATAGAGAGGTTAGAGAATGAAGAAATGAAGCAGTGAGGTAGAGAAGAAGGAGGAGCTGATAGAGAATCTGAGAAGATGCAGAGATGATACAGGGCAGATATGAGGACTGATGGACAACAGAGTAGATGGTATAGAACAAAGTTGATATCCAAGGTAAATCAGCAAGTGTTTTCTTTTGAAAGAGTAAGGAAGTTGGAGCTTCCCTATCAAGTTGTAGCTGACTGAGGTAGGAGCGTCCTGTAGGTTGTAGCCTGTAGAAAATTGATGGGATTTGGAGCTTCCTTGCAAGTTGTAGCTTGCAGAATTGAGGTAGGAGCCTCCTGTAGGTTGGTGCCTATAGAAAATCAGTGGTGAGAGGGAGTTGGAGCTTGCCTTTACATCACAACAATAATAAGATGTGGTTTTCTCCCTTTATGGGTTTCCACTTATATCCGGTGTCTCTGTACATGATTTTTATGTGTTGATATGGTCTATCGAATCTGCTTAATATTTGCTTCTCTCATATTAAGTCTAACGTTACATTATATTAATATTTTCTGCTCACATTCTAAGATTACTCACATATTAAGTTTGAACAGGCATAAATAATTTTTAATGAAAAGTTTTAAAAGTCCATGAATGTGTTAAACTGATTCACTCCCCCCCTCTCAGTTTAACTAAGGGTTCAACAATTGGTATCAGAGCGGGTTCCTTTGGTGTAAGCTTAATAGCTTGAAGGAGACCTAGTTGAGTCGTGGACCATCAAAATGTATTTGTGTTAAATACAACAAACTTTCCTGAATAGAGAGATAAAGTTAAAATAGGATTATTAGCTTATGAACCTAAGGTATGGAACCTTGTATGTGAGGGTTACTGCACATATTCTCCCACGGTGAAAGAACAATAGAGGAATGCCAAGGAAAAATGTGTGATATATAACAATCTTCATAACAAGGATCTTGAGTTAATAATGGATTTGACCTCTACAAAAGAAATCTGGGACAGATTGAATTTCATGCATGGAGTAGACACTGAGGATTGCATTGTCAAGAAGGAGAAGAGAATTAATAAGAATAAAACTTCATGTCAAAAGGAAAATGTTCAATCAAATGAGGTACCTGCTAGTGTGAATGGCAGTAAGAACCATGAAGAAATTGTAGCTGAAGAAAAGTCTGAACTTTACACAGCCTTGACTGAAATAGAAAGACTGAAGAATGAAAACAAAGAGCTGAAGACATTGGTGCAAATTTGTGATGAGAAAGAATATGAAGATAAGAAAGAAACTATTGGCCTGAAGATGCAACTTGAAGAAGCAAGGAAAGTTGAAGACACTTTGCTGCAACAAATGAGAGAGAAAAGTCTGGAATGTGAATGATTGGAAGAAGAAGTAGTGAGCCTAAGAAAGAAATTAGAAAAATCCCAAAGAGAAATATTAATGAATACACCTCAAATGAAAGGCTCTCGAAAGTTGGACCAAATTCCAAATGCTCAAATGTCACCTCTCATAAAGGCTAGGATAGGATATGAAGGAGAAAAAAACATGTCCAAGGTTGAAGATAACATGAATGTCATCTTTGTAAAAGCTGTAAAGGAAAATGAAGCAGCTTAGAAGATTCCTGCAAGAGCAAAAGCCAGAAAGAATAGGATTTGTGAAGAGATAAACAAAAACAAGCAACAACATGAAAGGAAAGTTAATGAAAGGATGAAACAGTCAGCTGAAAAAGGCTCATACACTCTTGATTATGAAGTAAATAAATTTGGAAGATGTCAAAGGAGGTTCTTTCCTCCTATGAAAAATAGCACAAGTTTTTCTTGTCATAAACCAAGACACGTTGAAGAACAATGTAAGACAAGGCCTATCAACTTCAACTAGCAAAGGAACCCTCAAGCAAGCAAATGGAAAGGAAAATCTTTCACCAGCTACACAAATCATTTCCATGGCTATTGTTATGCATGCAATAATTTTGGACAAAAACTTGTTGATTGTAAATTCTGTTCAAAAAGGGAAACAAAATATTATACTCCATCTCAAATTTACTTTGATAAAGTAAGATGTTATGTATGCCTCAAGCTTGGTCACAAAGAAAAAGACTGTAAATTTCCATATGAATTAAAGATATCTGAACAGATGATGGAATCAAAACAAATCAATCAAAACTATGTATCAAAAAGAATTGCAAACATTATGAAGAACCCCAATAAAGTATGGAAAGAAAAGAGAAAGGGGGAGCCTACTATCTCAATCACATAATGAATCCATTATAGTCTTAGGGAGAGCTGCTCTAGGAAAAAAATATACAATTAGTGACAAATGTGAAGCACCATCTCAGGGGGAGAGAAGTTCATAACTAATCCCCACAAAACAGTCTAAGAAGAACTCCATGAAATGAGAGCAGCTATGAGAACAGAAAGGGAAAGTAAGATCTCTCTAACAGAGATCTAGTGAGGAAGAAGATGATCTGAAGCATTCAATAGCTGACAAAGTGAGGGAAAAAGAGAAGGCAACAAGCAACCATGGTAGTAGAGAGAACTTCAGCCATGAACATGGAAGCAAAGAAGACACTAGCACATATGTGATGATCACAGTGTGCATCATACAGCCAGAATGAAAAAGTGAACCACATTAAGAAGGAGGAACAAGAGAAGAGCCTATCATCATTATTTCATTACATCTTTCATCTATGAAAAGTATCCTTGGAGGAATGCAATAAAGTGAGTAATAAAACCTTGAGAAATCAGCCCATGAAGATTCATAGAAAAGAAATTGAAGATGCCTTCCCAAAGATCTTTATATTAGAACTGTTGAATTTATTTTTAAAGCAACAATGATTCTTGAGAAGTCCAAGAAAGGAAAATGTAGGGACAATCCTTTAAACTAGAATGACAGTCTAAGAAAAATTTCAATGATGCCAAGATTAGATTCAGTACATTGATGGTGGTTGTTGAGAACAGTGGAGAGAGAAAAAAAAATAGAAACTATGAAAGTTTTCTTAACATTGGGTTCATGAGAAAGCTGAAGTGAAAGTAGTATTAATTAGTACTTGGTATAAAAAACATGCCTATCAACGGAATATCAAGTGTTATCATGGAGCAACATTAAGGTACAGGTCCTCAGGATCAGAGGATTATGGCAAGAGTACATCCAACATAAAAGGGTCAATGAAAAGGCTAAAGGATCAGTATTTTGTTTACTCTTGAAACATGATATTGAGCATTGAAGCAGTATATTTTTCTATAGATTTGCATGCCTTCCTGAATTCAATACATATACATATCAGGCCTCTTTTCTTAAGATCATTCATAACACCGTGTGAAATCTGTTTTCTGAGATTCAAATTAAAACATCTTGAATATGCTTTTGTTGAAGATCATCATGATAGAACAATTAAAGTATCGAAAGTATGAAATATTAGTTGGGTCAGTTGAAGCTCAAAACTCTGTCATTGAGTCATCAAGAACATACTTCAGTAGAAAGGATTTGCTGATATTTCACCATTAAAGAGGGATTGAGCATTGACATACATACCCCCCTATGTCATAAAGAAAATTGCATGGTTAATAAGTGAGATTGACCAATACATTGAATGCATCTAACCTCAAGGTTTTTGTTTTGAAAATACATTATGCAAGCAGTAAAAGCATTTGATCTCTTAGATCAAATTCTGGGTGATTCATTTGTTTATAACAACAACAAGGACCTTTCAATCTTTAAGAGTAATTTCCCTGTCAGTAGTCTAGCAAATATCACCAATAGCAGGCAGGAAAGGTGTGCCACAGCAAGAAAAGATATATTGTCTTCATCACAATTGAACAGATGTGTACTGTAGATGTGCATTGCAGAAAAAGACCTACTCCATCTACAACCTTCCTCAATAGATATGCATCGTAGATGAAGATTATTATAGTTGAAGCAAGCTTGATATGTCACATGGAGCATTCACAATCATTAAGTATTGATCCAATTATTAATCCCTGATTACACAAGTCTAATTATATGTGGTTGTCATCACCTATGTATAGACAAGTTCAATAAGTCTCAAAAGTGTTCTCTCAACACCAGTTTGGAGAAGCAGGGTACAAAGTCAGAAAAATAAGGCCTAAACACATTTCATAGAGAGGAAATGCAAAGATAGAATCCAACCCTTTTCCATTGATATCAAAGGGGGAGGAAAAGCAAGAAAAACAAGGAGCAGAGGATATGTTTCCATCAATGCCAAAGGGGGAGAATATTGGAAATGTTGTCATTGATGGCAAAGGAGTTGGAAAAGGAGGAGCATCTGAAACAGTAACTAGGCAAAGAGAGGAGCAAAGTAACAGAGAATAGAGGTAACAAAGAGGAGGCAGAGGCAGCATAGAAGGAACAAAGGCAACATGAGATAGGTGACAGTAGAAGAGGGCCATTTAATAGTAGATCTGGAGAGACAAAATAATGAATATGCCTGAATTTAATAGCAGATCTGGAGAGACAGAGTAATGAATATGCCTGAATGCCTGCTGTCAATTAAGGTGGATTTTATGTTTCGAATTAGATGTGATTAAGGCTTGTATATGTTGTGGAGAAATAAATTGAGTTTAATTATACAGAAAATTCAGAGTCAATTTGATTTCTTGGTTGAGGCTGCTTGTGTCTTAATTTGATTTCAATTTTGGGGGAATCAATCACTGGAAGGATCGATTCCAATAGGGCATTTAATTGATTTCCTCGGATTATATATATGATAGTTTGATTTCATTCTTAAATGAACCCAGTTTGTGTGGAAGAGGGTTTGGATATGGTCTTGGTGGAATTGATGGCAATTAGAGTGTTAATCTCTGTGTGAAGAATAAATTTATTCTTTGGACTCTATTTGGCTTATGTGATTTCGAGCAAACCCTGTACGTAGAGGACTCTGGAAATTTGTTTAAGAGTTTATTTGTAGGAATAGGCTCTGAATTCCAGTAGATAAATGTATGAGCAATGCGGGGCTGAATTTCCGTCTGTGTGTGGATGGAGAAATCGACTTCATGTCGATATTGTGCTTGAATGCACTGAGAACTGTAATCGAATTCTGTGTATTATGTATGAAAGAAGACTCTGTGTCAGGCTTTAGATGGAGTTCAGTTTTGGATAAATTTTGTGATAATGGCTCATATTTGAGGTTCTGGATTGTAATCGAAAGCATCAGTCTCTGTGCAGAAAGTTCGTTTTCTAATGCGGAACCATAGAAACCCCTTTGAAATTGAATCCCACATAAGTTTCCATTTTCTTATATTCTGTTCAGGGTAACTGAATTTTTTTGAGAATAAGCCTTCATTCTCATTAGAATCAACTTGTTTAAGGAAGAAATGAGTCCGTTGTGAGCCACGCTCTGAAACAGGAAGTTGTGGATTGATCATGATTAGAGTGAGTATCATGGTCATCGCAGAACTCAATGCGATCGAATAATCCATGGGGGTTACTATAAGTCACGTTCTTCTGCAACGAATGAATAATTATGAACTACAAATAATAGGTTGATGATCGATATGGAATGGAGTGTTAATGGTGCAGCGGAGTTAAACAAAAGAAAGAACGGAACCGTGAGCATGAACCGAAACCGTGAGAGATAAACAGTAAAACCAGAAGTTGAGGACCAGCGGTTTTTGCACAAGTTAAAGGGTGGTAGGTGGAATTGAGGAATTTAACGCGATACCACAAACTCAATGAAGCATGTCCATAGGTGGTTTCTAAAAACCACTTACATCACGTGAAATTGGAGAGATAGCCTCTGCGTACTTTTAGAGTGCGATATCTCTTTATGATCGTCGGATCACCGAAGTTGACTCGACATTGTCTCGATCGTCAGATGTGAACGAGAGGTTAACAACTGGGCCCTAGTTCATCGCGCAGAGTATGAGTTTTAAAACCTGTGAATTTAATCTACGCGACACTCGTTGATTGCTGTCGGATCAGTTGGATGGGGAAAGACGAGATTGCGACCGTCGAATGAAATGGTATGTATGCGTGGTTCCACTATTGTTTTATTATTGGCAGTTGATTTGTAATCAAGTTAGGGCTATGTAAGAATGAATGTATATATACAGTGTGTGAATAATACGTGAAGGTTCATATGATATAGCTGGATGCCATGGTATTAAATCCACTAATCCAAACTTAGCAGATGTGATATATTACAAGGTTTAGTTTATGTGATATATTTCGAGGTTGGTTTGAACCAAAACCAAGTTGTAAAGTTGAATGTACAAGGTATGTTAATGAACGCCGAGTCAATGTATGCAAGGGTATTGTAGTGTGTGGGGCCCAGTTCTACTTTATGATTTATGTTTGGCTTTTAACAAGAGTATACGGTAGACTATATTCATTCATATTATGAACCAATACATATTGATTTAATCATAAGTGAATCAAGATTCGAACCTTATAAAGTGAAGGTCAGAGGTTAATATGGTCTGTAGTGCTGGCTTTACACAAAAATTGAATACTTAGTCGAATGCAAGTATGGATGATGTTATGGGTTATAGCCATAGTGCAATTAGAAAGTAAGCCTTCGCATAGTTTTATAACAGTAGACTAGTAATAAAGTCCAAGGCTTATTATATGTTTGATGGCCGGTATTTTGGATTAAAGGAAACTCGAGTAATTAATCCAAATACTCTTAAGAATAGGTCCTCATATGGTGAAATTGTAAAATCGATATTAATCATGAGGATTGGGAAAAGCTTCTAAAATTGAAATGAACATTGGCTAGTTTTTTATTAAAATAACATCATATATTCTTGAGGGATTATAATCTTATTAAAGGAAGGTTCCGCACAGTATTGAAATTGTCAATTGAGATTATTGTGATTTGCCCAGATTTAGAATCAGCAGTGATATTAAAAGACAGTTATATATGCAGCGGTTACACAACTGCAATGATGCTAAAGTCATTCGAACACCCTGAGGGAAGAAGTTGGATTGAAGTTGTAATATGAGTTTTATCCATTGAGTTTAAGTTCATATATGGACAGAGAGTGTGTAAGCAGGTAGCTTGAGCATAGAGATTGATAATGAACAGACATTGCCTAGATTTATATTTATTTGAGGATAAACTTGGAAAAGAAGTTATATATGCAGCAGGTGCGCACAAGTACAGTGAATAGGTGAATAAACATAGGGATGAAAATGTGGGCTTGATAGAGGTAAACAAAGAATGTAGGATCTAAAAAATTCATAGGGCATTTTATAGGCATGATGAACATAAGTATGCAGATTAGTTACTTAACAACAGCAGAAAAGAAATGCCAGCAAAACCAAAAGCCAGAAAAGGGGCCGAGTGAAATTAATGTGTGTAACTGAAATTGTGAATGTAAATGTTTTAAATTGATTTTAGATTGTTTGTGATGCATTGGTAAGTCTCCAGAGGAAAATAAAAATCCCACTGTAATATTGAAATTAATAAATATTGTTGTACTTTTTCTTGAATGAGTTGGTAAAAGAAACGAGAAGGCGAAAGGTAAAGAGGCATGGTTGTCCATTTCAAATTCCTTGAGGAATGCTAACAGTCATAAGGAAATCTCTATAAATAATATCTATTTGATATTCATAAAAGGTTAGAGAATGAAGAAATGATGCAGTGAGGCAGAGAAGAAGGAAGCGCTGATAGAGAATCTGAGAAGATGCAGAGATGATACAGGGTAGATATGAGGACTGATGGAAAACATAGTAGATGGTATAGAATAGAGCTGATATCCAAGGTAAACTAGCAAGTGTTTTCTTTTGAAAGAGTAAGGAAGTTGGAGCTTCCCTATCAAGTTGTAGCTTGATAGATGTCAGTTGTAGCTGACTGAGGTAGGAGCCTCTTGTAGGTTGTAGCCTGCAGAGAATTTATGGGAGTCAGAGCTTCCTTGCAAGTTGTAGCTTGCAGAATTGAGGTAGGAGCCTCTTGTACGTTGGTGCCTATATAAAATCAGTGGTGAGAGGGAATTGGAGCTTGCCTTTGCATCACAACAATAATAATATGTGGTTTTCTCCCTTTATGGGTTTCCACTTATATCTCGTGTCTTTGTACATGATGTTTATGTGTTGATATGGTTTATCGAATCTGCTTAATATTTTTTGCTCTCATATTAAGTCTGTTGTTACATTATATGAATATTCGCTGATCACATTCTAAGATTACTCACATATTGTTGAGCTAATTTATGTACCTAAACTAACACAATTATTTATTATCAATCCGGGTTGTTTATGCTTTGAGGCAAGTTCACTATATGTGAAGATCTGATATAATCAAACCTTGAAAGATAATTTATTCAAAAGCAATACATCCTACAACTCTAATTCAACTTGTTCAAAGTAGAGGAAAAATATTGAGATGGTTCTTAACTCAAGAAGTCCACCTTTGCCTCAACTATCACTTAATGAATCAGAGATTAAAATCAAGAACTTAAGATAGATAAATTGTTAATGAAAGAAGCTCTTAACTTAAGAGACACATAAAGTATTTCATCATAATTTATTCATCTCAATACTCAAAATCACAATAAGAAACTACTTGCATGCAAACCAAAGAAACTAGTTTTAATTCATCATCTTAGTAGAAGGGATGCTCAACTTGAACACCTGTTTTTCCAACTTGATAAAGTGATGAATAAACTATAAAATAATGAAATCAATCATTATGCATGAACCATGAAGCAATATGAAATAAAGCTTTGAAAAACCAGTTCTACAACCATCAGATTACAAGGAAATAAAACTAGTTAACAAGAAAGTGTACTTAGCTTGGAATGGGGGCCCTTCCACCCTTGCCTTGCACACTTGATAAGTGATCTCAGAAGCTTAACTTCAGTTACACATCCATAGAATTGAACAGAAAAATAATAACAACACAAGTCTTCAAATTAACTCCTCAATCCAAAGTTGTCACAATATAAAAGTATAATAAGTCAATAATACATAAGCCATCAAAGTTTTGGCTTTAAATGAGAAGTCTCATGAAACAAACTGATCTATTTTCACTCAAAAAAACCCATCTACTCTCATCCACCTATATAAGTCGAATTCATTATTCTTATCCCAAGAAATATGACCAATCCCATAAAATCTCAAAACTGCCCTATTTCTATGGGATTTCTGAATGACTAGTCATGATTGACTAGCACCAAATGGGCCTAATAAAGCTTGTTATGTTCGAACTAAGCATAGCTGGCTTAATCCTAGTTGCCAAGCTGTCCATACATGCATTCAATTCGTGCCCAAGTGTCCTGCAACCACATCAACCATAGAGCTATTACGGGAATTTCTGAATCTACCAATTTTGCACTAAAAACCAAACTTTCATAAAACTTTAGAAATTGAAAATTTAAAATTAAATACCTGAATAGATATCAAATATACATAAAAATGGAATAAATGAAGGGAAAATGGATGGGAAATAGATGGATTAGTAAGTTTCTTTGAGCAAAATAAGACCAAAACTAAGGCCCAACATCTCTCCCTTGCTTATCATCAAGCATGTCCCCATGCTTGCCTATTCCTCTTTGACCTTCTTCTTTCTGTAGTAGATGTTGTACCTGTAGATGCTTCCTGTTGTGCTGCCCTGGCCAAACAATCCAAACATGTGTCATGTCTTTCCCTGAACAAAGCTGCTTTGACCTTCTGTTTTTCATACTTTGCCTGCCACATATTCTTTTCCTTTAACCACTTAAATGCTTGTTTAGAAAGTAGGTCATTTTTTCCATTTCAGTCTCCCCAATTCTTCTTTTAATTTTTCATTTGCCTTAACCAATTTAGCATTATCTTTCTTATTTGCCTTGTTTTCCTCTTTTAATTATTTTTCCACAATTTTGCTAATTTCCAATTGGTCAGTTAAGTCCCTGATTCTTCCATCATTGATTTCTTTTTCAAAATCTTGTGTTGTTTTCATTAGTGATGCTGCTGCTTCATCATAATATGAAGAATCCCTCTCAAATTCTTCTTGTGCAATGTCATTTTCTTCTTGTGGTCTTGGGAAATATGTTTCTTCTTCCTTGTCTAAGTTAATGGGACTTTTATTTGTAAATCTTTTAGGAATAGACATAACAGATATTTCATTTTCCATGGCCATGTTATTCTGTTGTTTAGCTCTTGTTCTGGGATACAAGGGTGAGTTCATCAATCCTCTGCTTTCCTGCTCTGTTTTATCCTGTACTTCCTTAATCTGTTCAGTAAAATGATTTTTAATCATGAATTCTCTCCACACTATGCCCTGTGACCTCACCTGATACTCAACTAGGATTTTGATCAATCCTTGACGATACATCTGTCCTGCTTTAGGCCTGTGTTCATGTTTTGCTGTTTCAATCATTCTCAAGAGGCTCTTATATATGAAGTAAGGCAATTTAATCCTATCCTCTCCCTTAATATGCTATAGAAGTCTGACATGATACAAGTGGGCAACAATATATCCTCTATCACAAGTCAAAAACTTCTGGATGACCAAGACCAATTCTCCCCATGGTTCATTAAACCACTCCCTGGGTATCCCTTTTGTCCTATCAAATGTCCCCTTCCGGTTTTTCTCAAGGAAGAAAGTCCATGCTATCTCCTTGAAGTGTAGCCCTTTGTAATACTTCTCCCCTATCATTGGCAAATCTAAGGCTTTGGACAAGTATTCTTGCGTTACCGGGACAATAATTTCTCCTACTCGAGTCTGGTCTTGACTGAAATTATTTATAAAGTCGTTGGTTAACTCCTCAGAATGGCCATTAAATTTCTGTAAGAAGCCTATCATCCCTGCCTGATAAATTTTTTCTATAGTCTCCAAGATGATTCTCTATCCGAAATCTTTTGGCTCTACTCTGTTTGTCATTGTTTCTGTAAACCAATCAATGTAGGCCTCTGCTGTTACTAACTTCATTTTAATAAAAATTTATGACTATCGTTTTTTTAAAATGAAATTCAGGAAGCAAAGAAGTTCACCTTCCTCCTCTGACTCAACTCAACTCTGCCCTCTGATATATTCCCTTGCAACAGCACTATTTGAATTCCCTGTTTAATGCAATCAACACCTGTATATCTCTTCTATTAATATACTGGTCTCTGTTTTTTTAAATTAAATACACATGCAACAATAACCATGTTTACTCATCGCAAAAAAACATGATTTACTGTGTATATAAAACAAAACAAAAAACTAAAGAGTGCTCTCGGCCTCATCATCAAAACCACAAAAATGCAAAAAGGCTCTCGGCCTCAGCATGAAAGATTGAAAATTGTATATATATTTTCGGCCTCAAAATACCAAATATAAACACAACATTTTTAAATGGCTCAACAACCCGACTCCCTTTGGCAACCAACAATTCACTTGACAATCCGGCATTCGATCCCCTGTTCTGATTCAAATGAAAATAATCAACATGCACAAGCACATAATAGAGACCACAAATATATCATGCATCCACAGTTGACAGCGCGCAGCAAAGGGTGTGTAATTGAAACAATGGTTAATCAATCAACAGCGCGCATTTAAACAACTCTCGGCGCTATAACGTGAACTCTGCCTCCCCTGTTTTACGAACTAACTCTCTGTTTTTAATGCACCACATTCCACATACAATCCGAAACCCGTTAATATGTTGTGCATGCAATAGTTCTAGACTTTAAATGCTGCTTGTTTAACTAATGCTTTCTATACCAGGATGAACGCATCAAATATCTATCAACATATCCGTAAGTGCTGTCAACTGGAGATAACACGGATTTGTAGCGTTACCTGACTGTCAACGAGCGCGTGGAGTGTAACCAGGTGCTCCAAATCCCTATTACTTCGGTCAATTAAACTGGTGGCAAGGCAAAGGATTTAACAGTTAATGACAAGCAATCACACACATATCCCACAGTCGCCGAGCATAAATAAACTTCACTATTACCTGACTGGATCCCAAAAATCTGCTATCTCTGAACGTTAAACCCGGAATGATTTCCTTCTTTAAATTCGCCTCTTGCTTCTCCCAGGATGATTTTCACTATTTTGGCAGCCTTTCAAACGCCTTTCTCCGAGCTCTTGGAAATGAGGACCGAGGTCTAAATGGTCACGAATCGAATTTGTGTCTGGCGGGTGTACCGTGCGCTTGTTTCATCGTGTGTTTGCAATACGTGGTTGGTATGGCCGTCTTTGGACTACCACTCCGACCGTGTCATGAGGATGCCAAATCATCGTTTTATTTTGAATGGTATGCACATATTATTGCCACCGTCCCGTGCTATTTTGAATGGTATGCACATATTATTGCCACCGTCGTGTGCTATGTTGAATGATATGCACGTATTATTGCCACCATCGTGTGCTTATACGTGCAATGATATTCCGGAATTGTATATGCAATTATCATTTCACCATACCCTGCCAGATCATAATCATTATGCATAGTCGTGCCATATAATTTTTACTCGGCCGTCCACCATTTCTCATATACGCCCTTTCCTACCATATGCCTTCACTTATCATATATCATATATTTTGCACTATGGCATGCATACCACTTTATATAGCATATCTTTATAATTTTAAAATGACCATTTTAGGTCATGTTTAAAATTATCACCATTACTAATGCTTGAGTTGTTTGTGCAGGTTGAAAAGTTGTCCCAGTTTGGTCTTTTAGGCTCTTAAAGAAAAATACTTAGGGGTTAATGAAAATAGGGAATATGTATGGAAATGAAATGGAATGTGATGTATAAGGGTTATAGAGTATGTATAGGGAATATAGGATATGAAATGATAATGAATATCCTCAGGTACTAATTTCAACTTAACAAAAACTAAAAATTTCTAAGAAAAAATTGAATTTCAAGCACAAAATGACTATACATATACTCCCCTGGATGATGTCTGTACAAGTGGAATGAAATCAATTGATCAGATGTTGTAGATGGATCAAAAAGTAAACTTTATTGCTGCTCCTTGTTCTTCATGCTCTGGTTCTTGAATTGAAAAGTCAGGTCCCTTTGTAATGATTCTTTGTTTCAGGTCCCTCTGCACTACTTTTACAGAATATGCACATGTTGTTTCGACATTAGCAGGTCTTTCAGGTCCCTCTGTAATGATTTCTTATTTCAGGTCCCTCTGTTGACAATGCAAGTTCCTTTTATACTTCAGCTTTCCAGCTAAAGATTTGATGCAAGTCTCCCCCTTGTTTAAGATGTGACTTGTCCTCAAGTCAGTTGTTGGTGGAGAGTGCCTGTATTGAAATTATGTGAGAACAGTAGAACAAGAAAAAGGAATTCATAGAGCCCAAGTTGCCCTGGTTTTCCCCTATGAATTCGTGTTTTCTGAGTGCCAGTTACCTGGTTTTCACTAGCAAACAAATTATTTTTTATTATTATTATTTTTTTTTTCTTTTTTTTTTTTCTTTTTTTTTTATATTTTTTTTATTTTTTTTTTATGTGTTTTTTTATTCAACTACAGGACTGGAAGATGGCTGAGCTTGGTGTGCCATGACTTCCAGTTCTGTATCTTCTATCAGTTGTTTCATAAATGCTTCTTTACTGATAGGCCTATTATAAACTTTGAGCCTATGTCCATTCACTATAAAGGAGGTAGAGTCCTGGTCGATTGTCTTGATTTTGACTGCTCCATTGTCGAAGATTTCGTCAATTTCATATGGGCCTAGCCAGTGTGTTGTGAACTTTGCTTTGAAGTCTTTGAATTTGGAGTCAAAAAGTAATGCCCAATCTCCCTTGCGAAATGTCTTTGTTTTGATATATCTGTCGTGCCACTTCATTCTTTGTTGTTGCACCAATGTAGTATGTTCTATGGCTTGTTGACGATGCTCATCCAACTGATTCAGTTCCATGATCCGCTGCTGTTGTGCTTCTGTCAGGTCTAGTCCTAATTCAGCTGCTAGTCTGTATGTTTGTATTTGAAACTCTATAGGCACTAAGGCCTCTTTTCCATATACTAACTGGTATGGACTAAAACCAGTTGTATTCTTCCATGTGATTCTATAGGCCCATAGTGCATCTTGTAATTTTTCAGACCAATATTTTCTGTTCAGCTGTACTGTTTTTGTCATGATATTTTCTAGGACTTTATTTGTTGATTCAACCTGCCCATTTGCTTGAGGATGATATGGTGTAGATTTCCTATGTTTGATCTTGTATTTATCTGTTAGATCTCGTACCAACTTTGATGTAAATTGTGTTCCTTGATCTGTTACAATTTGTCTAGGTACTCCATATCTGACAAAGATTTCTTCAAAAAGAAAGGTGACCACCGTATCTTCTGTTGCTCTGTTCACTGCTTTAGCCTCTGCCCACTTGGTTACATAATCTGTACATACTAAGATGTACTTCTTTCCATTTGATGGTGGATTGATGGGTCCAACAAAGTCAAGTGCCCATTGCTCAAATGGTTCTATGAGGACTTGTGGCTTCAGCGGCATCTCATCTGTTGTGATTGGTCTCCCTGTTCTCTGGCAACTGTCACATTGCTTGACATATTTCTTAGAGTCTTTGAAGATGGATGGCCAGTAGTAGCCCAGTTGCAACACCTTATATGATGTTCGTTTATCTGCAAAATGGCCACCACATGGTTCATCGTGACATGCTCTTAGAATGTCTAATATTTCATCTTCTCGCACACATTTTCTAATTATCAAATCTGAACCAGTATAAAATAAATCACCATTTACCCAACTATACCTAGAGCTTTCTCTAACAATTTTGTGTCTTTGCTTTTTAGTGAATTGAGTTGGAAACTTTCCAGTAGATAAATAGTTTGCAATGTCTGCAAACCATGGTGTTCTTACTGTGATGGCAAACAGGTGTTCATCGGGAAAGTTATCTGCAACCGGATTTGGATCATTGGGTGAATGTATGCGGGACAGAAAGTCAGCCACTTGATTTTCCTTGCCTGGCCGGTCTTGTATTGTGATATTAAATTCTTGCAATAATAGTAACCATCTTGTTATTCTTCCATTGGTTATGGGTTTATTCATCAAGTATTTGATTGCTGAATGATCTGTATGAATGAAAACTTGATATCCTGTTATATAGTGTCTGAATTTTTTTACTGCATGTATAACGGCTAACATTTCTTTCTCTGTGACTGTGTAGTTCAATTCTGCAGGTGTTAGATTCTTGCTTATAAAATATATTGCATAATTGAACAAGTTCTCTTTCTGTCCAAGAGAGGCACCTATTGCAGTATCAGATGCATCAGTTGATATATGAAATGGCAAAGACCAGTTTGGCCCACGGAGAATGGGTGCAACTGATAATTTTTCTTTCTGATTTTGAAATGCATTTTGACAGTCATTTGTCTAGTGAAATTCAATATCTTTTGCTAATAGTTTAAACAGAGGTTGGGCTATTTTACTGAAGTTTTCAATGAATCGTCTATAATAACCTGCATAGCCTAAGAAACTTCTTACCTCTTTTTGTGTTGTAGGAGGCATTAAGTTTACTAGGACTTGAATTTTTGTTGGATCCACTTTAATTCCTGAAGCAGAAATATGGTGTCCCAGAACTATTCCTTCTGTCAACATCATATAGCATTTCTCATTGCTTAATGACAAATTTGTTTCAATGCATCTTTTCAGAACTTTCTCAAGATTATTTAGGCAATCATTATATGTGTTTCCATAAACTGTAAATTCATCCATATAAACCTCTACACATTCATGAATTAGATCAGCAAAAATTGAAAGTACTGCTCGTTGAAAAGTTGCAGGTGCATTACATAAACCAAATGGCAAAACATTATATGCATAGGTTCCCCATGGGCAAGTGAATGTTGTCTTGTCTTGGTCTTCTGTTGCTATTCTAATCTGGTTGTACCCGCTAAACCCATCCAAGAAAGAGAAGAATTTCTTTCCAGCCAAAGAGTCTAACACTTGGTCAATGAATGGTAGAGGAAAATGATCTTTTAATGTAGCTTTGTTTAGTTCTCGATAATCCACACATACCCTCCACTTTCCATTTTTCTTTGGTACAATAACCAGTGGAGAAACCCATTGACTATCTGAAATAGGATAGATGAATCCAACATTTAACAATTTTTGGAGTTCTTCTTTCACTATTTCTTTCATCATGGGATTCATTCGTCTTTGAGGTTGTCTTACAGGTTTGAGTTGATCATCTGTATAGATGTGGTGGACACATGTGCTAGGATGGATTCCTTGCATGTCAGTATAATCCCAGGCAAAAGCTTTTGAATATTTCTGTAATAATGCAATTACCTCTTGCTCTTGTGCTGATTGCAACTCGTTTCCAATGTTTAAATGTTTTCCAGGATTTACCTCAATTGTTTTTATTGTTGGATTGGAGATTGTGTTTACAGGAAAGATGTCTATAAAAGATTTCCGCAAAGTTTGAACAATACAAGTTTCCTGAAAGCATTGATTCAAAAGGTTATTTGCAGCTTCATATTGGACTTCTCTAAGCTGCTCTGAGATACTTGGTTCTGAAATGAAAAGATCCATTAAGTCTTCATTCTCTTCTTCTTCTCTTAAATCAAAGAATTGATTTATACTTAAAACTGATTTAGTTTGTTGTTTTTCTTGAGCTTCAAGTACTGATTCTAAAGAAGTTGATTGTGCAGGTGAATAAAGAGCAATGTGTTTCCTTTCATCTCCATGTGAAATAATCATGCTTCCTGATCTGCATCCTATAAAGGCATCAACGGTAGCTAACCATGGTCTGCCTAAGATTAGAGGATGTCCTCCCAAATTTGATTCAGCTTCCATTGGACAACGAAAATGATGTTGAAAATAAGTTGCAATTGTTTATTACTCATTGCCATAAGAAAGGTCACCTTGTAGAATATTTTTCTACATACAACACTGCACATTTTTAAAACATAAACTAACTTCTAGCAGACAATAATATTAAATTAGATTTAATTGCTTGTGCAGTTGACTTGATGTGCATAGAAAAACTGGGAATAGAAATCTTTGATACATACAACACACAAATGCAAAATCTTAAAAGATAAATCCATCTTGCAAATAGAAGGGTATTTAACTAGACAGAAATGTCCATATAGATTCAATAAAAAACCCAGACCTATTCAAAGAAAACATGAACCAATGGTTTATTTCAGCTCTACATCAACATTGAAAAATCGAGCTATTATGATGTGTTACAAGTCAACCTACATGCCAAAGTGTTGGTCGGCCTAAAAGGAAGTAATTCTATCTATATTTATATACCTTGTCTGTGGCTCTTTTGATAGGGAATAACTCGGCAATATCTAAAAACAGTTTACAAATTCTTGTAAGATTCAGTACGAATATGTTGATGGGCTTTCAGTGTGAAGTTTAAAGAGTTTGAAAATAGTGTGGATCTATTGTTCGGTCAGCTTTGAAGCAGATTGCGGATAATATAGTATGAAGCAGATTGCGTATAGTGTGAAGCAAATTGCAGATAGTCTAAGGAATATTACAAATGCCTGAAACAAATCTGTGGATATATGTGGAAGGATGCAGCACCAACTAACGTTGTTGATAAGACTGTTAAAATAGGGACAGAGAATGAACCCAAGGGTTTATCTGACCCTGCTGTGTCAAAGGTTAATGTTGTGGATAAGACTATTAAAATAGAGATAGAGAACAAACCCAAGGGTTTATCTGACCCTGCTATGTCAAAGGTTGATCAAAATAAGAAGAAAAAACAAGGCGTCAAGGAAGAAAACAATGAAGATGGCAGTGGCAAAGATAAGTTTGCCGGCTTGATTTTTATGTGTAATTCTCAAACAAAACAAGAGTGTTTTCGATACAAAGTGTTTGGGTTTCCACCAACCAAAAAGGAGCTTGTAGAAAAGGTGAAGCCCAGAATGAAGCTCTTCTTGTATGATTTTAACCTTAGATAGATGTATGGTATCTACAAGGCAGTGTCTGCCGGAGGAATGAATGTGGAACCAGATGCTTTCCGGAGTTGTAAAAGGCCACTCCCGGCACAGGTAATCATTTTATACAATGTTTTATCATATATTCATTCTTACTTTGGGCCAATGCAATTTCGGTTTCACATCTTTTCTACATCAGTTTCCTGTTTTCTGTTGAGATTAACTTTTATAAATGAAGTATGTAGATTGCGGATAGTCTAAGGAAGTTTAAAGAGTTTGAAAATAGTGAAGAATAATCAAATACATAAGAGGCAGTATATCCTAGTGAAGAATTTTTCAAATACATGTGAAAATTTTGAAAATGGTAAGGTCAAACATACCCGATGAAAGGAGCAACAACGCGGATGGGAGGAGCAATAGCATTGACGGGAGGAGCGAAAACGCACAAACAACAGTGACAGTGACAGAAATTCACGGGAATAATGAAACTGGTAAACAAAACAAATTCGTGGATGATTTATTTATAGAAATTAGTTTGGCCGAACTATTTTAATCAAAATGAATGTGTACATGCTTTTGAGAGACACACTAGAGGAATAAGGTCCAAATTTTTGATGAAAATGTGCTATGAAAGTAAAGGTTTAAAGGCAAACATGTACAAGGCATAGTTGAGCCAAATGTTGTTGAGGAAGGGCCTAATTATTTGGGTCTTAGTTATGGAAAACATGATGGAGAATGCTCCAAAGCCAAGGAGGCACATGAAGCTGTTCCAAGAAGGAATTTTATTTCGTGTTCATTACCTCAAGCTTGTGAATTTTGTATTCATGATGAATGGAAAATTTTGACAGCCACTTTGCAAGAAGATGTTAATAATCATGCAGCTAATGAGAATGTGAAATAAGAGGATGTTGAAAGCTCTAGATTCATTGAATTCATTGCTAGTATTCAGAGGAGAGCCACTACCTCATCAAATTCACCTCCTCAAGAAGGCGACAATGGTGAATGTTCAAGGTATAAATTTTCCTCTAATCAAATTGCTTTTGATTATGATAAACATGGTAAATATTCACATAAGATTTGGAAAAGAACTTGCATGTTCCTTTTGTGGTTTGAATAATCATAATGTTCATAGATGTTGGAAGAAGATATCCATGCACATGAAACTTTCTAAATAAATGAGGCAAAAAGCCAAAGGCCCATTGGACAAGGAAAATGATGTTGAAAATAAGTTGCAATTGTTTATTACTCATTTCCATAGGAAAGGTCACCTTGTAGACAAGTGTTGGACTTTGTATCCAACAAGTCATCCACAACATTTGAAGAAGGTGGAAAGAGATAATGAAAATAATGGAAAAAAGGATTCCATAATCGATGAGGGTCAAGATGATTCACATGATGATGAAGTGCAGCTAAAATAAGCGCCATTGAAATGGTTTGGTAACGGATGGTTAGATTTCTTATCCAATTAAGGCCTTGCATGTATTTTGATGTTTCGTGAATTTATTTGCGAATTCAAAGTATGGTGCAATGTGTTGCATGAAGCAAGATGTTGAAGGTAGAGTTATGTTGACACACTTAAATGCAACAAATATGGAAATTTGTACATGACCTATTATTTGACTTGAGAGTCAATTGTTTGAAGAGGCATGGTTTGTCGACTTGTGTTTGGTTGATGGTTTTGTACACCAATATGTAAGAGTACATGGAGATATTCACATGATGTGAATTTGTTTTCTTTGAAGGAGAAAAATGATATGTCAGCGAGCTATGTTTCTTGCATGATGTGTTTTTCAGTTTGATGGTTTTTTTTGTGACAAGACGTCACAAGATTTTGGGAAGGTCCACTCTTGAGCGAGAGCCTCATGATTACAACCTAATCATGAGAACCAAATGGCATAAACCAAACATATTGTGTATTAAATGAGGAATTTCGCTCTCCCAATCATTTCTAAATCACCCATATCACCAAGAAAACATGTTTTAAAAGAACATACTTTGGTAGGGGAAAGACCTTAGTTCCTTTGATTGTGCACATGTGGTGTGAAAAATTGAAATTGACAATTTGCAAAAAAGTGAAATTATGAATGAAACCACAAAAACAAAAATCCCAAAAGTGGTAAATGATTTAAATAGACCTAATTAATTATTTACCAACATAAATTCTTCAACTTTTAGCAACTAAATGATAAGTAAAAAAATAAATAAATTTGTAATTATGGTTTGAAAGTTACATAGTCTTAAGAATCCAAAAAAAAAAATATTTTTCAAAACGTATTACTTTCAAAGTATCAACAAAGAATGCACAAGGGTGTTCAATGAATTGACGCTATTTATTTAAATTCCATGATGTATATCTTACTCATAATTTTAACAAATTATTAAATAATGATCTAGATTGGATAATTATATTATTTGTCATATATTTTGATGCTTATAAACTGAGAAAAGTGAAAGAATCAACTTGTAGGGTCATTTTAATGGTGGGTGGAGAAATGAGTCTAAAACCTTTTGGAGTCATTTTGAGGTATTAAATGACATTTTTGGGGGTCAAACGATTATCCCTTGTGCCGAAATCTTGACCATTATTCTACACTTAAAGACATATCCAATGGTGCAAGAAAAACATCAAATTAAGTTCATTCAAAATTTATGCCTTTAGTAAGTTGACTTATCATGTTGACCACCATGGTACGAGAGAATGTCATTTTAGACCCATTACTCATGCATAGCAAGCTAGCTAGATGTGGAATTTTAACAAGACTCTAAAAGGTCTAAAATCACAAACCTCGTTAATGGTTGATGGAGTCAAATCTTACACCTAGTTGGCTATCACGCCATGTTAAATACTTGGCCACTAGGAGGAATAAGAGTTCCATTTTGTGTTATTGTATTTTGTTCCATAGTTGAAAATACAACTAGAAGTGTGAAGTTAGAGAGAAAAATGTATGAAGTTAAGTTTTTATAGCAACCTTACATGCCAAAAGTCTTAGCTAACTCTAGAGAGATTACCTTAAACATATTTTCCATACC
>JAXQQM020067052.1:0-71775 GCA_034641835.2 Pinus albicaulis
AATTCATGTGATTGCAATTCAAAGTTAGATACTTGAACTTTATATCCTAAGGGGAGTGGACCCCAAAGGAAAGTTATTTGGTAAATGTAATTAAACATTTAATTGAGGAAATGAATAAATTATTGTGGTGCAAATTGACCAAAAATGAGATGATGAGATCACTTGCTAAATCTGTGAGGATGGATGAGGCAAATATTTCCCCACAATCTTTCAAAAATCCTTGGAAGATAGTAAGTTTTAAAATTTAGATTTTTGAGGAAAAATCTGAATTTCCCCAATGATGAGGCAAGTAGTTGGGAAGAGGTAAAAAAAGCTGAAAAGCTGAGGAAAAGCATAAAACAGCTTTAAAGAATCCCTAAGTGGGAAGCCTAGGCAAACAGGAAGAAAAGCATCCTGAGATTCTGGACGCAGAATTAGAAACATGCTTTGGGGAACAATAGCTTAAATAAGTTGCTCTTGTATAGATTAGAGGTTAATCTGCTATAGGAGGTGATCTCAGCTCGGGGGTGAGTTCTGGGAGACAAAAGAGCTCTAAGGTTGGGAGGTTGGTCTACTGCACAAGTGGTATGTCTCTGAGAAAATTTGTCTTATTGATTGCTATAGTATGAATTGGCTACATATAAAAACAAAATTTACTTCTAAGTTAGTTCATATTATTAGTCTACATTTAACAGAATGTAGTCACCAGGTAGTGACCTGGTCATCCTGTATAGTTGTAGAAGAATAACCTGTAAAGTGGAATTCCACAGAATGTTTAATCCCAGGGTGGGGTTAAATCTGAGGAAACCTTATTCTTTCAGGAAACACTGTGAATTTAATTTTAATCTGCTTCTGTTTCATAGAATAATTTTCTTTACAGTTACCCTAGAGAGAAATGAAATTCACTATAGTATACCAGAACTATAGTAGGATATAAATTAAGACTTATATGGTTGATGAAAGACACAGAGGGAGAAAATAAGTAAACTGATCTCAAGTTCATCCAAGAAATTATGTTATAATTCCAGAGTATTTAGTAATTCAAATCAACCAGGTTGTGCATGAATCACTTTGCCTAGGGGAGGAAAGGAGTACCTATTTATAAACAACATGAAACAAAAACCCTGGTCTCCTGATAACCACTCTAATATCAGATTACAGGGATTGATTCCATATAAGGTAATAGCTATGAGTAAGCAGTTGAGAACTACATTGGTAAAGAGTTAAACTATTTCAAACTGTATGTACAATGCCTTTATATAACCACTATTTCCATTTAGCAACAGAAAAGGAAATGGAATGAGTTCTAATCCCTTAACCAGCCTTTAAGTACATTTATTACCATGAGCACAGGTAGATATGAGCTGTAACTAGATGTAAAATAAAATGAGAAGAAACTGGAGAATAGAACTATGCTTGCACACATTTGAAAAATGAGAAATTATAAATTATAGACTTTCATATACTGTAATCATCTATGGATAAAATGGTCTCATAAAGGTCCAGCAAGTTGTTCATATGTCTAGACCGTCAGGCATAAAACCAGTTCAGTATAACCAGGAGCAGAGGCAACTATAATCATGCTCTAAATACTAGAGTATAGAATTTCACGGAAAAGAGTGAACAAAGCACATGAGAGGAGTAGATAAATATCATATATAACAACCTGTAAATTCTTATGTATGCCATTTATAAATCTGGAATGTCAGTAGCATTTCCAGAAAAGAAAATAAGTCAGACGAGCAAATTTAACAAAGCCAAAATAACATGGTGTGAGATTATACGCACGATATATACAGTCCCGGTAAAGGTATACTGTGGCATAGTATATCGAAAGAAAATCTAACAGAATAAGCTATATATATATACATTT
This sequence comes from Pinus albicaulis, assembly GCA_034641835.2. Taxonomy (NCBI): domain Eukaryota; kingdom Viridiplantae; phylum Streptophyta; class Pinopsida; order Pinales; family Pinaceae; genus Pinus; species Pinus albicaulis. The sequence continues at coordinate 1,853 of JAXQQM020067052.1, forward strand.
CCCATAATGTTCAAATACATAAGGAGCCTCTCAGGCTGGAGTATTAAACGTGCAATCCCTACTTCAACAAAATAAATCTAAACAAGCGCCTTCTGTGCAACAGTACAGGAGTTCGATCTCATATTTCGACGTCCATGAGAACGATGCAACAGGAGAAGGACAATAAATCCCACAAGAATACCGACCTGGATGGCCAAGAGGTCCACGTTAGCAACCCTCGCGATTTAAAAGATTAAGTGTTGTGTTTACGAACATGCAATAATCAATTGGTTACCTGCAAACCACAAATGCAAACAAAACCAAAGGGGATTAGTCGACTTGAAGTAGCGTAGGGACATAAGTGAAGAACGAAATTACTAAAGCGGTCAAAACCATACCTGTGGAACGCAAGATACAGATACATAGGTTCCTGAAACAAATTTGTGTGCAGAGAGGAGTTAACACGCCATACCTTCAGAATGAGGAGGAAGTTGCAATTTAAAACAGAGGCGAGTAGCTCAAGAAATTACCTCATGAAAATCCATGATAAGGGTAGACGTCTGTTTGATGGGATGCGAAGCCACTACACCAGAGGCATAACACGCATGAGTATCATCCTATGAACTCGCAGGAGTAGGGTTGACGATAACCCTGCAATCGAAACTCAATCACCATTAGCGCTGAGAGTAAGCGACGTGTAGCCTGAAACAAGAAGCATATCCCTTACTAAGGACTGAATACATATGCAGAGCCAGCGCATGACCAGAGTTGAACAACGTCCTGAATCATTTAAGCAATACAATAACATTAAACTGAACGCTGAGGTAATTACCTGAGCTCTGGTAGATAGAACTGAAGCGCCATGGCTTTCTCTGCAACAGAGAAGTCACAAACCCTCGGCCAAATGTAGAAATTGGCAAACGCAGAGATGCACCACGAGCGGAAGAATGCAGAAACCTGACTCAGCTCTATCCAGAAGACTTTTATAACTCATGAATAACCTCCTTAACCCTAATCAAACAAGATCACCATCGTCCACTTGGCAGCATCGTGGAGGCCAAGCCACGGATCGAGAGTAGCCGAGGTGAGTTAAGATTTGCGTATCGCATTAATGGAGTTTAAATCCAAATTCCAGTCGATATGTCTGGCACCTGTGTGGGTATGGTTGCTGTACATCCCGCGTATTGAGCTGGCACATTGACATGGACTCACTAGACCAGCGAGTAGAGGGGTGTGGAGAACTACACAACTATCCCACTCCCAGTTGTTCGTTATGACGCCTGACGTGGTCACAAATGACTACGCAGTGATAACCATAACAATTAAAATCGATTCTGACCATACGCCTTACGTGTACATGGATTTCAATTCACAGTACAAGATCTGAAGGCGATTGGAAATCTTATGTAACGTGATAGGTGTCATATCAATCAGCGTACATGAGGGGTGATGCCAAATAATACTATGTCGAACATATAAACATAAAAACAAAAATCATTTCCCTCAAGGCTATACCAAAACACATAGCGGAGTAATCATAACGATGTGTCGAAGGGTCGAACTTGTGGTTGACCCAAAGATCATTTGATTCCTATTTGATTATACGTGCCATATAATTTACCATTATATTCAACAATTCGATAAATGAAATAGGTGAACCTCAAGACCAAGGTGAAATTGCAAGGGTAGGCGAAAATGTGTAAAGGTCCAAGACATGATAAATATGTTCACCCTTGAGATGAAATTAGCATAAGGTAAGAAGTAAGAGCAGAGGATTTAATTGCAACAAGTATATGATGATGACAAGCAGAATGATAAAAAGGTGAAATTTCATAATAAATCCATACTTACAAGTCTGAGTTCATACGAAAATTTTTTGTTGGGTGTGAAATTAGGAGATGACAGACGCGAAATACAAAGCAACGCTACACGTAACATATTGGCGGGGACATGGATCTATAAACGTCGGCGTCGGGTACTCCAATCTCCTGCGTGAGACGCCGTCCCTGCACACCAAACCATCAGACACCAGGATGAAATCCCACACGTTAAACCGAAAGCATGATAACTCGACGCAATGAACATCAAAATGCATAGCTGGTAATATCATTACAGGCGGTAATATGCATACAAGTATAACTTGAGAATTAACGTACCCTACCGCGACGAATTAGAAACAGGGTGGAAAAATAAAACAACGTCACCGGATTTTAGGAATAGGGTTAGGTATAGCCGGGAATGAGTAGGGCTTGAAGCCGCAAAATTGATAGTCAGACCACTTTCATACCCATTAAGAAACCGTGTTCACGTGGCACAACGAATAGCCGAGTTCCGGTTATGTAAATCAATGGTCTTGCCGCCTTAGACTCATCGACGTACTCGGCTATGAGAACGTACCCACTGCATTATATACAATAATGATATTTCCATGTATTAGAGGTATAGGGTTATATTAGGTTTAATACATGCTTGGTACGAATTCAATCATATTGTCAAATGGAATATAGAGGTGGTTATAGTTATACGATTTCAATACTAATACCAAAGGGGGGTGTCATAAATATATATGTATAGGTTATATATATATATATATAGGTGTGCATTCAATTCAATATTATTAAAGGATTTAGATATACATGGTATATATATGTGTTATATATATGTAATGAGATATATATATATATAGGTGGATTCACTGATATTAACAAGAGGTGTGTTATCTATATAAAGGTAATATATATATATATATATATATATATATATATATGTGTGTGTGTGTGTGTGTGTGTGTGTGTGTGTGGATCCAAAGATATATGTGTTGAATATATAGGTGGATTAAAAGATATATGTGTGAATATATATATGTGTTAGGTGAGGTTATTGAAAAGTATGTAGGTCCATAGAGTCTATGTTTATATTATGTCTAGAAAAAAAAAACATAGACTAGATGAGTAGAGGAAATTTTATCAAGAGGGAACTAAAGTTAAATTTCTGAACTCATTATTCAAATAACTAGGTAAATAGAGAGGAAACCCTAGAAGTAGGAAAAAAATAAAAAAATTATTTGGAGGTGTTACATTAACATGGCCACTATAAACCAATTGTTAGTTGAATCATTTGATCTATTAACAAGGAGCATAAAGGATGAAACTAGAATAAAGTGATGGAACTCAAAAATTGGAACCTCAAACTAACCAAAGTATAAATTACTATGAGAACTGAGGGGTGATGTCATGATTTTATGACATGGGTATGTCATGTGTATGACATCTGTCATCTAGATCTAGTATTTTTTTATCCCAACCTTGTGATTATGAGTGACACATCGAACACATCAAGATTCACACGTGGAAGAGGAAATTTACTCTTGTCCAATGTGTTAGGTGGTGATGGTTATCCATGATTGATGTGGCATTCCAAGATATCATATATACATGTCAACATAAAAAAAAATCGAGAGGACAACACCTTGGAAATCATCGTTACCTTGATAACATGATATACAAGTCAAACATTCCATGTGTCAAAAATTTCATCTTTTCCATGTGGAAAGCTATGATTGGATGAAAATTTTGTGAGGTGGTGTGTGGAGATGACCTCATGCCTATATATTTAACATTTTTTTGTGAGTATTTATAGTTGTAAAGTTTTGTTGAATCTTCAATAAGCCATTTTAGAGTATTGTTATATCAAAATTTGATGGATTTAACATTGTATTGGTGTATCGACATATCGGAATGCTCAGGTTTTGGAGAATGCACAACTTGTGAAATCAAATATGGAAAGGTTCCAGTATAGCAAGAATCCAACAAATTTGGACCGATGCGGGGTAGATAAATGGCTAGTAATTTCCAGGTGGTTGTAAAAATGATGAAATGGGCGTTTAAAAGGGTGAAAGTTTAGAGAAATTATGCTAGGTTCTTAATTTTAAATGAGATTTGTATCATGGGAAAGCTCTTGTTGAGCCAAAAAATGATAGTGCTATCATAAATGTGATTTAAGGTTATGACATAAATAATATTGTGACCTCACCTTTGGAATAATCCTTGAAGGAGATGTGTAATTACACTTCACAAACCTAATATGGCATTAGCTGGTCATGTATGTTACAAGAATATTCCTATAGATGTCATTGAAACTTTTGAGGTGTTCCACCTTGGTATTCTTTTCCATCCAATGTTTTTATGTGGCATATTATTTAAAACTTTTTAAAATGGGTGGAGAATAGTTTCACATTTCTCTTCATGTAGGAGATGAAATTTAAACCCTGTTTTGTTGTGATTATTTCTCTTATCATATTAATCTTTTTCCTATTGTGACAACTATAAAGTTGGGCAAAGATCTCACTTTTTAACACATTTTCATAACTGTATATGGAAAAATAAGTTGTAGTGTAAATTTCCCCTTTTTTATTTATGCTTAAAGGTTTGGCTTATCAAGTTATATATCAACTCTCAAACTATATAAAATGTAATTGATATATATAAAGTTTCAAAGTTGAGGCTACAATTTTATAAAATTACTATTCCTACATAACTAAAAAATTTTATTTTATTTTGAAATGTTTTAATATAAAAGTTATGTTTTATGATAATGTGTTTTAAATAAAATAAAATATTATTATTATTATTTAAATTTGTTTTTAAAATAGATTTTGAAATGATTTTTTTAATATTTAATGATATACTTTTTAAAGATTGATTTAATTATATTTGAAATTTGAGTTTAAAATATTATATATTTTTTAATTTTATTATATGTTATTATCATCATGTTCTAATAATTAAATGGGTTATATAAATATACTAATATATTATTAATTTTTATTTCGTTGAAGTGGCATATATTTATATTTTTATTAATTATATATTTTATAAATTTCTTAAAACTATATTAATATATTTATAATTGTAAAATATATAATAAAATAGTTAAGTAGGAAAATAATATAATCAATTTAGATTTCATTATAACATTAGATTGATAAGCCTTGAGACTAATCAAATCTCTTGAAATGGAAGCCTTTTTTTAGAGTGAAAAAAGATTTGATCTTTGGATGCTTTGTAGTTCCAGAGTTAAATGGATCTAGGCTGGTTTAATTTCACCTTTTAAGTAAAATCTATTCCACATGATTTGGTTCTCAATACCATAATTTCATTATTATTTTATTATTATTTTGTTATTTTTACTTTCATTTTTTATTTTATTTTGACTTGTTAAAATGTTTTCATTACAATATATTAATCTTTTCATTTAATTTTTTATTTTATTTATTTATTTGTTTAAACATTATGTTACAACATCTCTACCCTACTAGGTTGGTTAGAAGTCTTTTCTAGAGTGAAAAGAGGTATGATCTCTCTAGATGCTTTGTAGTTACTTTGTATTTCTAAAGTTAAAATGGATTTAGGATGCTTTAATTTCATTGTTGAAATACCCAATATTCCACATGAATTGGTTCTCAATATCATATTTTTATTATTATTTTACTTTTAGAAGTTTATTCTTATTTTTTTATTTTTACTTTCAATTTTTTTTGAGCTTTGTTAAAATGTTTACATTATATTATATTTTTTAATTAATTTATTTAATTTAGGCATTATGTTACAAAATTTCAACCAACCTAGATTTCATCTTAAAACCGGATGGAAACCTCAAATCAAATCAAATCTTTTGAGATGGAAACCTCTTTTAGAGTGAAAAGAGATGTGTTGTATTTCTATAGTTAAATGGATCTAACATGATTTAATTTCACTCTTAAAATAAGTTATATTTCACATAAAACGGTTTCCAATACCATATTTTTATTTTATTTTATTTTTATAGATTTATTTTTATGTTGTTATTTTTACTTTCATTTTTTATTTTATTTTTACATAGTTGAAAATAATAATTTTTAATTTAATTTTTCAATTACATTTTATATATTTTAAATTTTAATAAAATTCACCATAAGAATATTAAATTTTAATTTATTATTATTATTTAATAGTTAAATGCGAATGATTGATATAATAACATATATATAATTTTTATATAAAACATGATAATAATTAAGAATCATATTGGTTTATTTTTATAACTGATATATTTGGAAAAAGATTGTAAAATCTATATATATATATATTTTATTGTTAATTTAAAAAAAATATCGTTTATATATATATATATATATATGAATATTTTAATTGATTTTATTGTGTTATAATTTTATTAAGTTGATATATTTATATGTTTTTGAGATAATAATATTATTTAAATATTATTAAAAATCATTTTAATATATTGATGTTAATGTTATGTTTTAAATAAACTAAAAACCACGATACAGAAAGCTCCTCTTGGTTTTTAGATGTAAAATCTCTACTAACAGGGTCAACCACGTGAAGGTGAGAGCTTATATGACCCCAAAAATGGTTCATCATTGGCATGGGACTAACCACTGACGCCCACCCACACAATCCATTGCCAATGAGGCACAATCATTAGCATCCATGCACACAACAAACATAGGGTGCACACAAACATACACAACCCACAAACATTACATATTGACTCACAAGGTGACATGTTTACAGACTCCAATTACTAATTACCATTATTTTTTTGCATGTGATTAAGATTGAGTATAAATATTAGAATGTTAATAATTACATTTATTTTGTAAGTTAATTGGTAGGATATTAAAATTAGCAAGTATTTATATTCTTTATTATATTTAAAACAATGATTATGGGTTAACAAAATTTAGATTAATATTTTTTTGAGAAAAATTATGAAGTATTAAAATTAATTAAAAAAATTAATTCAATTTATTTATGGTATAGATTTTAGAATTAAATAATCAATTAATGTGTTATTATAAATTGATGCTATTATAAATATTGTGTTACTTTTCCTTGTTTTAAGGGATTTGAATCTTGAGTCTAATGGTTTGCTTAAAAATTGTATAACATGACAATGGTTAATTGACTTGTAACCTATAGACTAATATTATGTACTTTTTAATGTTATTGTAACATGTATATTATTTTTCATTTTAAATTTATACATTAATATTATGAATATATTAAGTTTTGTTAGAAAAAAATCAAAAATAAAAATGAAATAATAAAAAATTAATTCAAAAAATAAATAAATTAAAGTAAAATAATAATAATAATAATAAAATAATAAAAATAATAACAATAATAAAATTTCATAAATATTTAAACCTATGTATTTACAACTTAATATATTTGTAAGTTAATATTCTAATATTTATATATAGAAATAATGATAATATATTATAATCATATAAATAAATATTTAAAAAAATATATTCACACAAATTACACTAGTATATCTACAAATAATAATAGATATACAAATATAACCAAAAAAAGAATCAAACATATAAATAATATATTCATACACTTACAAATAATACAATTAAACAAGACACATACAAAATACAAATGCATCAAAGAATAGATTCATACACATATAAAAAATACTTTCATACACATACAAAGAATACAATCAAACAAGACACATACAAATGTAGCAAATAATAGATTCATACACACATAGAGAATACATTCATACACATCCAAAAAATATAGTTAAAGAACACACATACATATGTAGTAAAGAATAGATGAATACACACCTAAAGAATACATCCATACACATACAAAGAATGCAAATACACAAGACACATACAAATGTAGTAAAGAATAGATTCATACAAACCTAAAAAATACATTCATACACATACAAAGAATACATTCATACACATCCAAAGAATACAATTAAAGAAGACACACATATATGTGGCAAAGAATAGATTCATACACATACAAAGAATGCAATTAAACAAGACACATACAAATGTAGCAAAAAGAATAATTTCTTATAATATCCTCGCATAAGCCACTCATAAAAACTCTCATAAAATGACAAATAATTAAATATTATTAATTATTATATTGATATTAAATGTATGAATATTTCCTAATTGTTGATTATAAGAATATTGGAAGAATTATTTCTTAATTATTTTATTTATAATAATTTATATCTTTCCATGGAAATAAATTATATTTCCAAGTTGGTATATTTTATGAGTTTTAGAAATAATGAGTAATAGATTTGGAAAATGTATGGATAAGTGATATTTTTCTCATAAGGAAAAAGAAAATCTACCTTTAAAAATAAAAGCATGAGGGATTTATGGAATGCTTTTCTGATTTAGGAAAAATCAGATTTATGGAGGCTTTATGGATTGCTTTTGTGATTTAGAAAATCTGGAATGCTTTTATGATTTAGAAAATATGGAATTATTTTATGAGTTAGAAAAAAGCTGGAATACTTTTAGGATTTAGAAAAGCTTGAATGCTTTTATGAATTAGAAAAGATGGAATTCTTTTATGATTTAGAAAAAAGTTGGAATACTTTTATGATTTATAAAATCTATTCCATTTTAATTAATTCTATTTTTTATTATAATCCCATGAGAGAAATAGAGGAGGGAAATGGGAGAATACATGGAGAATGGAGCCAAGGAAAAGGAAGAGAGTATTTCAAGCATGCATCAAGAGATGAGTAACCATATCCTTTGAAAATATCTTTGTTTGCATATGGACCATGATTATATAATGATTGAATTTATTTGTAATAAAAATTTCAGTGTATTAAAAGCTAGATCTACACTTATTTATGCATTATTTTGATAAAACCCCAGGGGGATCTTGTTTAGAAGGCTGAGTAGTTCCAGATCTGGTATGGATCTGATGTTTCAGCCATATATTAGTTGTAGATCTGAATATTAACCTACATCAGCTGAAGCTCCTCATATAAAATGCTGTCAAGTCTTTCTACAACTTTTCCAATTGTTTCTGCTATTATTTTTGAAGGATTCTTGCTCTTGCTTCAAGTAAATCCAATGCTTCTACAAAGGAACTTGATTATAGATCTGATTTCTTGATGCCATACTATAACATGAGTCTAATGGCTGATTTCTAGTGTCTTCCAGCAGAAACTGCGCAATTTCTAAAGCACGGTTTCTCTATTTACCAACTCTCTCCTTTAGCTGATTTTCAGCTAGTGTTGATTTTGGGAGATCTGTTAAAACCTCTAAACTCATTTATTTTTGATGAAACTTTTCTTGAGGTCTGACACAGCCTAAAACAAGGGAACCCAGCCCTGTTCTACATTATTTTCACACTGGCTTGCTTATACAATGTCCTCCTTGAGCCTATTGCAGATTTTCCTGAGAGTGGAATTTAGCGCTTCTTCCTTGGTTGGTTTTTACTTCTCTTTTGGATCCATTGTTTAGATCTATAGATCTAAGGTTCCTAAGAGTAGAAAACTCTAAGATGAGTGTGTCATTCCCACACTTGCTTTGTTCCACCATTCTTCTATATACAGAGTCTGGAATGGGCCAGGAAGCCTCTGGATTTCACCCTTCCTTGTGAAGGTGATGCATCTAGTAAATGCCCTGCCAGTCTATCTCTGGTTTAGATCTATTGGTGTAATTCCATATTGCTGTGATTCCATAGTGGAATATCTTAAGATATTCCCTACCGAGCCTATATTTTCCCATTTGGAACATTGCATAATTGTATGCAAGGAAATAATTATTGTGTTAAAACTCTTCAAAATGAATAGAAGATAAAAATATATCCTTGTATGCATTATTGGATTAGATTCTTAGAGAGGAAAAAAGAGTAATCACATGCTTTATTATGTAATATTATTTAGAGAAACATATATGCTTGCATGCATGGGAAAAATATATTTTTGAGTATTAGATTTCTAGAGAAAAGGAAGATGCAATCACATAATATTTATTGTGTTAGCCTTCTTTTTGGAAAAATAATATGTATTTGTCCAACCTAAAGGGATTAGCTATGGTATTAGCTTTATCTTGGGAGAATATTATGCATAGTTATTGGTTATATCTTTTGGATGAGATGGAAATGTCACTTTGCATGCATGAAATGATAAGTGGTATGCGTTTGACCCTTGGAAAAGAAATGTGTTTATTTTTCCATGAAATATTTATTTGGTTTCTTTTGGAAATAAATATATGTTTTACATGTAGGAAGAACAAGATATGTTATTGCATGAACAAAACTATAACTTGTATGTTAACTTTGTTTGAAATAGAGTTGGCATTGTTATACATAATAACCATTATGAATAGATCTTGGGTGGAAAATATGTTTTTGGAAAAGAACATGTATTCACATGCGTAAGTATAACATCTATTGCATTAATCCATATTGAAAAGAAAACATATGAGTAGGCAAAAAGAGAAATTGCTTGTTGGGATAGTTATCTTGAAAATATTGTTATGCATTTGCATGCACAATATTATTATATAGTATGTTAGCTTTCTTTTGGAAATAATAGGAAAGTGCATGCAAGATTTTATTAGTGTTTGGTGGAAAGAGGATGCTTGATATTGATTTATTTGTTACTAATGCATGTGAAATGATGTTAAACAAGGAAACTAATGTCAATGTGGTTATGTTTTATAAATGCATACAAATATTTGTTGAAGTGTCACAAATAGAGATTGATTATTGGTTTATTAATATTTTATCTAATCATGATATCAAGTGTGCTGACGACAGAAATGGCAGGAAAGAAGGATGACTTGAGAAAAGGAAATTTCAAGTTTAAAATTGTGGAAGATAAAGAGTTGTTAGTCCATGCAAGTTTAGTAGTTCCAATTGCACAATGATCCCCCGAAGGAAACAGTCTGAATACAAAGACAGAGATTGATGATTCGTGGGTAAATGGCATCATGATGATTGTAATAACTTATAGCTAGTTATGTTTCGTTTAAGATTATTTTTTTATGTAAATTTTATTACAATGGTCAAGGGATGGACTCCCTTATAACCATTGAGTGAGGGGTGACAACCCTCACGAGCGTTTAATAATAAAATTAAACGTCTGCTGGTTTTCACCCTACGGGGTTTCCATGGTATATCGGTGTCTATTTATGTGATTGTTAATTGTGTCGTTTTGATGATGTTAATTTATTTCATGATATGACATTGATATTATCAATTAGGTGATCTACTAATTGAATTAAAATTATCATGGGATCGATGTATAGTTATAGCAGGAAATTTAAGTTAATATGATACAACAAGAATAATTAATGGTTGTGTAACTCACTATGATTTTTGCTAAATATTTCTCTAAGTGATGATAATGGGTATTTAAATGGTTAATGCAGAAATATATAAAGAAATTTATAAGGTTACACATTCGTAAATGTTGAAAAAAAGTCCCAACTCCATGCATTTTTCCTGCGAGGTTATCGGGGTATGTTACAAATGGTATCAGAGCAAAAGGTTGCAACACTGGCGCCTTTTGGGAATCGTTATGCAAAAAGGAAGTAGAGGTATGATGCTAGTGGGCATCATCTCAGGTATGATTTTAATTAAACTTGTAGTATGATACAATTAACATGAGATGCATGTTGCATGATTAATGACTGCATGAAAGAGTAGACATTTATAATGTTTCTTTAAAAGTTGTGCTCATGAAATTTTAATATGGATGTGGATAAAAGACAATAAAACTTCTATTGTACCTATGAACCATCTTGAGCACTCACTGTTTATATTGTAGATTAATTACCAACCTTTGCATGCATAATGTTAGAAAAATTATTATGGTGCATAAGAAAAAAAAAATGGAAAGACATAGCTAAAGTTATAATGCACTACCTATAAATAATGAATACATGTATGGTTGGTGTGATAACTAAATAATATAGAAGTTGGGTTTGACCCTGAAGAGGACAATGGAATGTTGAAAACAAAATATATATATATACTTGAACGAAACTCTTAGTTGTTAAAAATAAGCAACGAGTGAAATAGAACTCACATAGTGAACTTAAATTCAATGAAAAAATCATAGTAGCATAATTGTGGGTTCTCTTTCTTCATTTAGAGTTGTAGAGGAAAGTTTGCATTCAATGTGTTCGAAAAAAAGTGGTAATTGAGATCCACGGTTTTGTATTTTAAATAATTTCATCCGTGAAAGTTTTGGATGTGATTAATCTTTAATATCAAGGGGTTTTCATACCTTGAGATCATGTAACCCTCATGGTGATTCCAAGAAAAAGTTATGTTTAGAAATGGATCCATAATTTGGTCAAATTTCCTGATTAGACGCTGTTGTAGGGATTGTTGGTTCTGTTATTAGCAGAAATTTTACCATTGATGATATTAATATGATTCATGATGTTCTAGAAATTCTAGTTTTACTATCTCTATGAGAGTATAAAGATATTTATGGAAATTTATTTCATCTCTGCTAACTAGTCTCTCAATGGTAGTAGATTGTATGCTTGTCAACTATTTGGAAGAATGCCTTATCCACCATAGATTTCATGCTTGCAAATTGTTGTTAAAATTCCTCAATGGATGTAGATTGCATGCTTGAAAATTGTTTGATGGAATGTCGAATTGGTTGTAGATTGCATGCTTGCATACTATTTGAAAAAAAGTCTACAGTAATTGTAGATTTCATGATTGCAAATTATTTTCACAAAATTCCTCAATGGTTGTCGCTTATATGGTTGCAAGCTAATGGTAAGCGAAAAAAAGAATCACATTTTGTGTCCTAACGTTCAATGGGACTGTTAGTTCTCTACAATATTGATGGCTGCTAAGGTGAGACCTTAAATAAAGTATCATGCTATGGTATGCAACAGATGTTAATGTTTTTTTTCTAAGCTACATGATTATTATTATTATGTGGAAATTTTGAATGTATACCACCTATATTACCTGCGATGAATTGTTGTCAATGTGCTTTGACAAATTGTGGACCCCATGTTGTGAGTCAAGTATAGATGCATGGTGTACATAAATGTTCCTTTGCCTTAATGATAATATGCAATGGAAAATTATGTAAATTACAGTGGATTTGTAGACATTGACTATTTTTAGACATTGACTATTTTTAGACATTGAATTTTTATTGGATTCAATGGCTATGGAAGCTATGATGGGATTGATGTAATGAGGTAATATTTTATTTTATTGTTGAGTTAATGAATACTTTAGTTGGGGTATTCAGGAAATAACTCTAGAGTTTTTGTAACACCCCCAAGTTCTATGCTTTTCAAATTAGACATTTGAACATAAATCCAAAAGGGAGTGGACCCCAATGGATAATTATTGTGTGGATGTGGTTAATTATTTATTTATGAAAAATAAATAAAATATTGTGTATGCACTATGACCAAATGAGAAATTGAGATCACATGCCTAATCCATGAGGTTATGGAAAAGGTAAAGACTTTCCCCAAAATCTTTCAAAAATCCTTGAAAGAAGTTATTTTTAATTTAGATTTTTGAGGAAAAATCTAAAATCCCCAATGATGAGGAAAGTAGTTGGGAAGAGGTAAAAAGCTAGAAAAGCTGGAAAAGCAGAAAGAAGCTTTAAAGTCCCTAAATAAGGGAAGCCTAGGCAAACAGGAATAAAAGCATCCTGAAATTCTCGACGCACTGGAAATGTGCTTTGGGGAAAGCATAGCTTAAATAAGCTGCTCCAGAACATATTGAAGTTAGTCTGTTCTTGGAGGATCTTAGCTCGGGGGTGAGTTCTGGAGATAGATGAACTCTCAGGTTGGGAGGACTGGTCATAGTAGCCGTATGCATGCATAAATTTGGAGATTTATCTATGAATTTTTATATGAGGTTATATGAATTGTTATGTTCTGATTTCTGATGGAAAGTTTATATGAATTGTTATGTTCTGATTCTTATGAAAAGTTAGATTGACTGTGGTTCAGTACCTCATGTGATTGCAAACTAAGAGCTATTAGCTGAAAATCCAGTATGTTAATAGTAGGGACCAATGGTTGGATTCCAGGGATAAGTACCCTAGAGTATTAAAGTTAGAGATGATAGATTTCCTGAATATCAGATCTAATAACAAATGTACGGGTGTAGCTTGCTGTCTTTTAAAATGAAAATGGAATTGTTGTGTGTATAAACCGAAAATTTTAATAAAACAGTAAACATGGACAGCAAGTACAATCCAAGGGTAGAGTTGTAAAATTCACCAGAATTACAAGTAGGCTGAATAATCTTAACAATAACATAAGAGAATAGACCTATTGTTATATGTAAGAAAAAAGGGTAAAGGAAGATTAAAACATATTTAAAATAACAGGTAAGAGCATCTATCCACTTTCAATATAAACTGCTGTAAAAGTAGTTGAAGCAAAGAAGGTTAACTGAATATAGATAGATGTATATGTAGATATCTATACACAGATGCTCAAATTCTATAATTATAGAGGTTAGAAAGTCTATAAAGCTTGCTAACTGAAAAATTTAGAGAAAGGGACATATTGATCTATTAGAGTTGGACAAAACTCTGAAAAACAGATTTGCGAAATAAAAATGAGTATATGTTTATATACACATATAAATATCAGTCGACTGGTTTGACTGATAGGAATTGAGGTTAATCCAAAATTTCTCATGGGAATATTTATAATACCAAGAGTATCTGTAATTACCAAAGAGAAATTAAAGACTTGATAAAAGTATGAATGTGAAATTGATTATTGAAAAAAATTAGGTGCATAAAAGTAGAGTATATCTGAGTTAATGTTATGCGGATAAGAAGCTGGTGATGGGAGATGTGACAATTTTAGAAGACTTCTTGCCAGCTTATGGAAAGCTATTGGTGGTTAATTTCAACATGGATCTTCCCTAAAAGTCTCCTAAAAATCCCTAGGAGAAAATAATAAAGAGGAAATATTAACATAATGGTTGGAGATAAATACCATGAGTTTGAATTGGATTGAAATTATTGTGGGAGAGAAAGACAGTAATTTGCAAAAATATTAGTGGGAGAGAAAGACTAGTGTAACTCTTAAATAAAATACAACACGCACTTGATAGAGTTTTTCTTATCCTTTTGATGATTAAAGGGCTAAGTTCTCCTTGATTTTTTGTGGAAGTATTATGATTTAAGTATTATTTTACATTTCCTAAATAATTGGTAATGAAAATTAAAGGTTAATGTTCCAACAAGAGAAGAACATCGAGGATGATGTTCTCTTTAAGGGGGGGATTTTGTAATATCCCTGACTTAAGCCACCGTAAAAACTCTCATAAAATGAGGGTTGTTAAATAATTAAATATTATTTATTTCTATAGTGATATTACATGAATAATATTCTTGTAATTATTTATTATAAGAATATTTGAAGAATTATTTCCTAATTATTTTATTTATAAGAATTTATATTCTTCTATGGAAATAAATTATATTTGCAGGTTGGTATATTTTATAAGTTTTAGAAATAATGAGTAATAGCTTTGGAAAAATGTATGGATAAGTGATATTTTTCTCATAAGGAAAAAGAAATCTACTCTTAAAAGTAAAGCATGAGGGATTTATGGAATGCTTTTCTGATTTAAAAAACTTAGATTTAGTGAGGCTTTATGGATTGCTTAGATTTAGTGTTTGAATGCTTTATGATTTAGAAAATATGGAATTATTTTATGATTTAGAAAAATGAATACTTTTAGGATTTAAAAGCTAATGCTTTTAATAATTAAAAGATGGAATTCTTTTATGATTTAGAAAAAAGTTGGAATACTTTTATGATTTATAAAATCTATTCCATTTTAATTAATTCTATTTTTTATTATAATCTCATGAGAGAAATAGAAGAGGAAAATGGGAGAATACATGGAGAATGGAGTCAAGGAAGAGGAAGAGAGTATTTCAAGCATGCATCAAGAGATGAGTAACCATATTCTTTTAAAATCTCTTTGTTTTCATATGGACCATGATTATATAATGATTGAATTTATTTGCAATAAAAATTTCAGTGTAGTAAAAGCTAGATCTACACTTATTTATGCATTATTTTGATAAAACCCCAGGGGGATCTTGTTTAGAGGGCTGAGTAGTTCCATATCTCGTATGGATCTGATGTTTCAGCCATATATCAGTTGTAGATCTGAATATTAACCTACAGCAGCTGAAGCTCCTCATATAAAATGCTGTCAAGTCTTTCTATAGCTTTTCCAATTGTTTCTGCTATTATTTTTAAAAGAATTCTTGCTCTTGCTTCAAGTAAATCCAATGCTTCTACAAAGGAACTTGATTATATATCTGATTTCTTGATGCCATACTATAACATGAGTCTAATGGCTGAATTTATGTTTCAGAATCGTTGCACTTCTAGAGTACAGAGACGATTTATTTATCAAACTCCTTGAACATTTTTATTAGAAAGCATTTGTGAGAGATCTCATTAAAACTCTAAACTCATTTATTTTTGCCGAAACTTTTCTTTTGGAGGTCCCACACAAAACCAGGTGGCCACATAAACCCGTCTCCCTGCTTCTAATATTTATTAATGCTTTGTTTGAGGCACAATGTCCTCCCTTGAGCCTATTGTAACATTATCCGAGAGTGGAAATTAGCACGCTTCTTCATTATTTTACTTTCTTTGATCCATTGCTAGATCTATAGACCTAAGATCTCTAAGAGCAGAAACCAGCTTAAAAAGTCAGTTCCCATTTTCCTGTTCCACCATTCTTCTATAGACAAGAACTGAATGGGCCATAAGCCTCCTTCGATTTCACCTTTCCTTTGTGACGTGGACATCCAAATGCCTCTACCTATCTCTAAGTGACCACTGTGTAATTCCATATTGTTGTGATTCCATAGTGGAATATCTTAAGATATTCCCTACTGAGCCTATATTTTTCCATTTGGAACATTGCATAATTGTATGCAAGGAAATAATTATTGTGTTAAAACTCTTCAAAATGAATAGAAGATAAAAATATCCTTGTATGCATTATTGGATTATATTCTTAGAGAGGAAAAAGAGTAATCACATGCTTTATTATGTAAGATTATTTAGAGAAACATATATGCTTGCATGCATGGGAAAAATATATTTTTGAGTATTAGATTTCTAGAGAAAAGGAAGATGAAATCACATAATATTTATTGTGTTAGCCTTCTTTTGGGAAAAATAATATGTATTTGTCCAACCAAAAGGGATTAGCTATGGTATTAGCTTTATCTTGGGAGAATATTATGCATAGTTATTGGCTATATCTTTTGGATGAGAGGGAAATGTCACTTTGCATGCATGAAATGATAAGTGGTATGCGTTTGACCCTTGGAAAAGAAATGTGTTTATTTTTCCATGAAATATTTATTTGGTTTCTTTTGGAAAGAAATATATGTTTTACATGCAGGAAGAAAAAGATATGTTATTGCATGCACAAAACTATAACTTGTATGTTAACTTTGTTTGAAATAGAGTTGGCACTGTTATACATAGTAACCATTATGAATAGATCTTGGGTGTAAAATATGTTTTTGTAAAAGAACATGTATTCACATGCGTAAGTATAACATCTATTTCATTAATCCATATTGAAAAGAAAACATACGAGTAGGCAAAAAGAGAAATTTCTTGTTGGGATAGTTATCTTGAAAATATTGTTATGCATTTGCATGCACAGTATTATTATATAGTATGTTAGCTTTCTTTTGGAAATAATATGAAAGTGCATGCAAGATTTTTTTAGTGTTTGGTGGAAAGATGATGCTTGATAGTGATTTATTTGTTACTAATGCATGTGAAATGATGTTAAATAAGGAAACTAATGTCAATGTGGTTATATTTTATACATGCATACAAATAATTGTTGAAGAGTCACAAATAGAGATTGATTATTTGTTTATTAATATTTTATCTAATCATGATATCAAGTGTGCTGACGACAGCAATGGCAGGAAAGAAGGATGACTTGAGAAAAGGAAATTTCAAGTTTAACATTGTGGAAGATAAAGAGTTGTTAGTCCATGCAGGTTTAGTAGTTCCAATTGCACAATGATCCCCTGAAGGAAACAGTCTGAATACAAAGACAGAGATTGATGATTCGTGGGTAAATGGTATCATGACGATTGTAATAACTTATAGCTAGTTATGTTTCATTTAAGATTATTTTTATATGTAAATTTTATGACAATGGTCAAGGGATGGACTCCCTTATAACCATTGAGTGAGAGGTGACAACCCTCACGAGCGTTTAATAATAAAATTAAACGTTTGCTGGTTTTCACCCTACGGGGTTTCCAGGGTATATCGGTGTCTATTTATGTGATTGTAAATTTTGTCATTTTGATGATGTTAATTTCTTTCATGATATGACGTTTATATTATCAATTAGGTGATCTACTAATTGAATTAAAATGATCATGGGATCGATGCATAGTTATAGCAGGAAATTTAAGTTAATATGCTACAACAAGAACAATTAATGGTTGTGTAACTCACTATGATTTTTGCTAAATATTTCTCTAAGTGATCATAATGGGTATTTAAATGGTTAATGCAGAAATATATAAAGAAATTTATAAGGTTACACATTCGTAAATGTTGAAAAAAAGTCCTAACTCCATGCATTTTTCCTCCGAGGTTATCTGGGTATGTTACAAATGGTATCAGAGCAAAAGGTTGCAACACTGGCGCCTTTTGGGAATCGTTATGCAAAAAGGAAGTAGAGGTATGATGCTAGTGGGCATCATCTCAGGTATGATTTTAATTAAACTTGTAGTATACTACAATTAACATGAGATGCATGTTGCATGATTAATGACTGCATGAAAGAGTAGACATTTATAATGTTTCTTTGAAATTTGTGCTCATGAAATTTTAATATGGATGTGGATAAAAGACAATAAAACTTCTATTGTACCTATGAACCATCTTGAGCACTCACTGTTTATATTGTAGATTAATTACCAACCTTTCCATGCATAATGTGAGAAAAATTATTATGGTGCATAAGAAAAAAAAAATGGAAAAACATGGCTAAAGTTATCATGCACTACCTATAAATAATGAATACATGTATGGTTGGTGTGATAACTAACTAATATAGAAGTTGGGTTTGACCCTAAAGAGGACAATGGAATGTTGAAAACAAAATATATATATACTTGAACGAAACTCTTTAGTTGTTAAAAATAAGCAACGAGTGAAATAGAACTCACATAGTGAACTTAAATTCAATGAAAAATCATAGTAGCATAATTGTGGGTTCTCTTTCTTCATTTAGAGTTGTAGAGGAAAGTTTGCATTCAATGTGTTCGACAAAAAGTGGTAATTGAGATCCACGATTTTGTATTTTAAATAATTTCATCCGTGGAAGTTTTGGATGTGATTAATCTTTAATATCAAGGGGTTTTCATACCTTGAGATCATGTAACCCCCATGGTGATTCCAAGAAAAAGTTATGTTTAGAAATGGATCCATAATTGGGTCAAATTTCCTGATTAGACGCTGTTGTAGGGATTGTTGGTTCTGTTATTAGCAGAAATTTTACCATTGATGATATTAATATGATTCATGATGTTCTAGAAATTCTAGCTTTACTATCTCTATGAGAGTATAAACATATTTATGGAAATTTATTTCATCTCTGCTAACTAGTCCCTCAATGGTAGTAGATTGTATGCTTGCCAACTATTTGGAAGAATGCCTTATCCACCATAGATTGCATGCTTGCAAATTGTTGTTAAAATTCCTCAATGGATGTAGATTGCATGCTTGAAAATTGTTTGATGGAATGTCGAATTGGTTGTAGATTGCATGCTTGCATACTATTTGAAAAAAGGTCTACAGTGATTGTAGATTTCATGATTGCAAATTATTTTCACAAAATTCCTCAATGGTTGTCGCTTATATGGTTGCAAGCTAATGGTAAGCGAAAAAAAAAGAATCACATTTTGTGTCCTAGTGTTCAATGGAACTGTTAATTCTCTACAATATTGATGGTTGCTAAGGTGAGACCTTAAATAAAGTATCATGCTATGGTATGCAACATATGTTAATGTCTTTTTTCTAAGCTACATGATTATTATTATTATGTGGAAATTTAGAATGTATACCACCTATATTACATGCGATGAATTGTTGTCAATGTGCTTTGACAAATTGTGGACTCCATGTTGTGGGTCAAATATAGATGCATGGTGTTCATAAATGTTCCTTTGCCTTAATGATAATATGCAAATGGAAAATTATGTAAATTACAGTGGATTTGTAGACATTGACTATTTTTAGACATTGAATTTTTATTGGATTCAATGGCTATGGAAGCTATGATGGGATTGATGTAATGAGGTAATATTTTATTTTATTGTTGAGTTAATGAATACTTTAGTTGGGGTATTCAAGAAATAACTCTAGAGTTTTTGTAACACCCCCAAGTTCTATGCTTTTCAAATTAGACATTTGAACATAAATCCAAAGGGGAGTGGACCCCAATGGATAATTATTGTGTGGATGTGGTTAATTATTTATTTATGAAAAATAAATAAAATATTGTGTATGCACTATGAGCAAATGAGAAATTGAGATCACATGCCTAATCCATGAGGTTATGGAAAAGGTAGAGACTTTCCCCAAAATCTTTCAAAAATCCTTGAAAGAGATTATTTCTAATTTAAATTTTTGAGGAAAAATCTAAATTCCCCAATGATGAGGAAAGTAGTTGGGAAGAGGTAAAAAGCTGGAAAAAGCTGGAAAAGAAGAAAGCAGCTTTAAAGTCCCTAAATAAGGGAAGCCTAGGCAAACAGGAATAAAGCATCCTGAAATTCTGGACGCAGAATTGGAAACAGGCTTTGGGGAGAGCATAGCTTAAATAAGCTGCTCCAGAACAGATTGAGGTTAGTCTATTCTTGGAGGATCTCAGCTCGGGGGTGAGTTCTGGAGATAGACGAACTCTAAGGTTGGGAGGACTGGTCATAGTATCGGTATGCATACATAAATTTGGAGATTTATCTATGAATTTTTATATAAGGTTATATGAATTGTTATGTTATGATTTCTTATGGAAAGTTTATATGAATCATTATGTTATGATTTCTTATGCAAAGTTTATATGAATCATTATGTTATGATTTCTTATGCAAAGTTTAGATTGACTGTTTGTTCAGTACCTCATGCAATTGCAAATTAGAGCTATTAGCTGAAAATCCAGTAGGTTAATAGCAGGTACAAATGGTTGGATTCCGGGGATAAGTACCCTGTAGTAATAAAGTTAGAGATGATAGATTTCCTGAATGTCAAATCTAATAACAAATGTACAGGTGTAGCTTGCTGTCTTTTAAAATGAAAATGGAGTTGTTGTGTGTATAAACCGAAATTTTTAACAAAACGGCAAACATGAACAACAAGTACAGTCCAAGGGAAGAGTTGTAATATGCACCAGAATTACAAGTATTCTGAATAATCTTAACAATAACATAAGAGAATAGCCCTATTGTTATATGTGGTAAAAGTATGGGTAAAGGAAGATTGTAAACATATTTAAAATACTGGGAAAAGAACGTCTATCCACTTTCAATATAAACTGCTGTAAAAGTAGTTGAAGCAAAGAAGGTTAACTGAATATAGATAGATGTATATGTAGATATCTATACATAGATGCTGAAATTTTATAATTATAGAGGTTAGAAAGTCTATAAAGCTTGCTAACTAAAAAAGTTAGAGAAAGGGACATATTGATCTGTTAGAGTCGGACAAAACTCTGAAAAACAGATCTGCGAAATACAAATGAGTATATGTTTATATACACATAAATATCAGTCGACTGGGTTGACTAATAGGAATTGAGGTTAAGCCAAAATTTCTCATGGGAATATTTATAATACCAAGAGTGTCTGTAATTACCAAAGAGAAATTAAAGACTTGATAAAAGTATGAATGTGAAATTGATTATTGGAAAAAATTAGGTGCATAAAAGTAGAGTATATCTGAGTTAATGTTATGCGGATAAGAAGTTGGGGATGGGAGACGTGACAGTTTTAGAAGACTTCTTGCCAGCTTATGGAAAGCTATTGGTGGTTAATTTCAACATGGACCTTCCCTAAAAGTCTCCTAAAAATCCCTAGGAGAAAATAATAAAGAGGAAATATTAACATAATGGTTGGAGATAAATACCATGAGTTTGAATTGGATTGAAATTATTGTGGGAGAGAAAGACAATAATTTGCAAAAACACTAGTGGGAGAGAAAGACTAGTGTAACTCCAAAATAAAATGCAATGTGCACTTGATAGAGTTTTCTTATCATTTTGATGATTAAAGGGCTAAGTGCTCCCTGAGTTTTTATGAAAGTATTAGGATTTAGGTATTATTTTACATTTCCTAAATAATTGGAAATGAAAATTAAAGGTTAATGTTCCAACAAGAGAAGAACATCGAGGAAGATGTTGTCTTTAAGGGGGGGAGTTTGTAATATCCCTCACATAAGCCACCATAAAAACTCTCATAAAATGAGGGTTATTAAATAATTAAATATTATTAATTATTATATTGATATTAAATGAAGAATATTCTTGTAATTGTTGATTATAAGAATATTTGAAGAATTATTTCTTAATTATTTTATTTATAATAATTTATATTCTTCCATGGAAATAAATTATATTTCCAAGTTGGTATATTTTATGAGTTTTAGAAATAATGAGTAATAGATTTGGAAAAACTATGGATAAGTGATATTTTTCTCATAAGGAAAAAAAAAATCTACCTTTAAAAATAAAATCATGAGGGATTTATGGAATGCTTTTCTGATTTAGGAAAAATCAGATTTATGGAGGCTTTATGGATTGCTTTTGTGATTTAGAAAAGCTGGAATGCTTTTATGATTTAGAAAATATGGAATTATTTTATGATTTAGAAAAAGCCGAATATTTTTAGATTTAGAAAAGCTATAATGCTTTTAAGTGAATTAGAAGAGATGGAATTCTGATTTAGAAAAAAAGTTGGAATACCTCAAGGTTTTATAAAATCTATTCCATTTTAATTAACTTTATTTTATTATAATCCCATGAGAGAAGGTCAGAGGAGGGAAATCGAGAATACATGGAGAATGGAGCTGAGAAAGGAACAGAGTATTTCAAGCATGCATCAGAGATGAGTAACCATATCCTTTGAAAATGTAACACCTCCTAATTTTTTTTTTTTTTCACACGTATTTCGGTCCTACTAACAAATTTCCCGTTTAATTACAATCTATACCTATGGGCGAATTTCAGTACCGAAGTTCACACCCTTCACTTATTAAATTCAACTAAAGGGTAATGTAATAAACCCAATTAAAGTGCCACTTTATTAATCCAATGTATATATATAGGTTTATATATATAGATAGTCAATACCCTAACCATATAAATCTAAAGTGCAACTTTCTTTAAAGCTAACATAGATATATATGTTATTTATATATATACATATAATTATAAATAAATAAATAGGTGTTTGTTATCCTACCTATACAATCTCAAAGATAACTTTATTACCTATACGTATATGTTTATTCATCCTTGTGTATTTATATATGTACATAGGTAATTAATATTCGAGCCATAAAACTCTAGAGTGTAACTTTATTCCCACTCATAAGGCTTATAAGTCCTACCTATAGGCGTATATATATTTATATGTGGTTGTTCTCCCAACATTAAAATCATTACACTTTATTCTCTTTTTTAAACCGTCACGCTATGTAGGATTCAAGCATTCATTTTTTTTTCTTTTAAAGTTACATAACCACAACATGATTTTATTCCCTTGGGACTTGCATATTAGGGTTTTGGATATTATGGTTTACGCCCCATCCACGCGAAAATTGATCTGGCGTATGAAATTTTAGGTGGAAATTACACGATAAGTGTGTATCACAGTGGCGTGTATATGCGTTCCTGCTTTTAACGTTGGCATTCTACCATTGCTAAGTTACCTCCGCCATGAACAGTGCAGGTACCAGTGATATGAACTACATCTGTGATTTTGCCCAAAACATTTGGCGTGTGGCCGCCAGAGATATGATTTCACATCTTTTCGCCACGTACTGATTTTATAAGGTCGATTCTATGCTGGAGTGTGCAGGTGGTGCACCGGAGGTGGCGGCAGTCTACATTTTCTTCTTTCCTCTGTACCTCACATCTCGTTTCAAATCAGTGTAACTTATGGCGCTCACCCTCACCTACATCAGGATAGATAGGTTTTTTGATCTCAGTACAGTTTCTCTGTGCTTCCAGCTATACGTGCCTTCAGTAGAGGTCACTCCAGCAGGATGAACGCACCGCCTTGCAGACTTCCCGCCGACTTGATGTACGAAGTTAACGTGGGAGATAATCCATGGTTATGAGATCTTACGGTATTACCTACTCAACCTGACTTCTAAAACCCGAGGTAGACACGGATTAGGGTTGAAGCTATGATCTGTACGCCAACCCTGCAACGCGATGTTGTGAGTGACACGGTAGATTTAGGGTTAGGGTTCTGGTTCACATTTTTAAACCCCCCCCCTCTGTTCATTATTATTTCATCTCCGGTGTTCCGTTACAATTTCTCTCTGTGGAATAGCAAACCTAGGGTTTAATAGTCAAGTGCATGCGGTTTCTTATTTGTGCAGGAGGATCTCTGGTTCAGTGCGTATCCTGTCTTCTTCTGGTGCACTGATCCTGCTTGTTCCAAAGCTTTCCTCGGCTTACGATGGTAACCAACCTCTGTAAATTCATGTCGCTGTATATTAAAAAAAATTTCGGTTTGCAGAGTTTTTGTTTATGATACGCGTGGAGATGCAATGGGTATATTTTAATCTCGCATCACTGTTGACCTGCAGGTTATTGTTCAGCGCGCACACCCGGTTACTGACCAAGCAAATCTATTCGAAGTTGCTAGCATGTAGTTTTTTTTTTCGTTCTTATTGTTATTTCTTTCTAACACATCGGTTATCCCCTTGTTATTTTTTTCTAGCCTTCATGTCTACACAGGAGTGGAACGAGAGATCGCCCATATCACCTCCGCCGAGATGAGCCAACCGGTTCTCGGTCGCGGAACTAAATGATTATCGTTTTCTTTCGTTGGGAATTTGCCAATCCTCCGGAGTTTACCCAGCGATGATCATTCACATGCTATCACTGCAGGACTGTAACGATTTCACTTAGTTGGATCTACTCGACCTTGCGGGGTCACACAGTAAAAATCGTGTTATTATTATAGAGAACCGCTGAGCGGGATGTAGGATCTGGCTTAAATAATGCTATCATTTTATTTTGTTTCTGTGTTAGCCGCCCTTTCGGCAGGTTCCCATTTAAATCCTTTATCTATCGTAACTGTAATGAATACTGATATCATTTTGTTTTGCTCTATTCGGCCTCCCAGGAGTCCGCCATAAAATCGTTTTAAATTTTTTACAGGCCGAGTTAACTTATTACGCTTTAGCCTACTGTGAGGTCCCGCCTACACAGAGATAGTCCTTACAGGTATTAGATCATATTCTTTATATAGCCTCAGCGCCGAAGGTTCGTCATATTTCTGTTTTTCGTTTTTTTTTTTTTATATGTATATATCGGTCACCTTATATCAATTCTCGGTACCTTTTCGATTGGCAGCTCTTGGCATTTATGAAATTAGGTTTTGGGATAATCTACGGTAGTTTGAATATACGCTGGAATTCCATGGCCGTAGTTATATGATATTTATTTCAACATAATCGATTCGTATCAATATCTTTTTTTTTTCCATATATAGTTCATATATATTTATGTTAAAATGATTTATTTAAGTTAGTTCTTAATCCTTTTGAATATATATATATATATATATATATATATATATATATATATATATATTCTCACAATACTATTCTTTTACAATTAATGATTTTCAATGAACACTTCGTTTCACTCACTGCACTTAAGTTCAAATTTTTTTCATACATTTATATATATCTACGTATGGTTAATAAATTGGTTCGAGAGCTTTGGTATTCTATTCTCCATGTCATGTGTACATATATATGTTAGCTCGTGCTTGCATACGGGGTCCTAGTCACCAATTTAATCTTCCACTATGTTACTTGGTTCAAGGATTAGAGTAGAATTAGAATTATAAATGTTATAAAAATCCTCTAGACTAGAATTTTACTCTCTATAGTACAGGTTTAGAATTTCATATTAAAATGTTTTACTTTGTGGTTTAATAAGAATTCAAATACATGTTCTAGAGCGCTTACTCTTAAATTCTGTTATTCTTTGGAGGCATACCTATATGTATTTAATAGTACTTGAGTGGAGGGCATTAATTATTAAGAATAGATTTAGAGATGGACTCTATACACTTATAAATGTTATAATACTCATATAGAGTAGAATTACTCTTTTTCTAGCACCATTTTTCTTTTGTTGTAATATTCTAATATCTTGCTTACTTCCTTTCTGCTATGTACCATATAGACTTAAGTTTTGCTGTAATAAGCTCTGCTGTCATATTTTCCTATCATACATAAGAGCATCCCATTATATCTACAGGAACCATTTAATATTTAATTAGCTATGGGAACTAAGTAACTTCAGATTTAAACCATCCTTGGTTTAGAGTTTCGGGGGTTTCTACTCCATGGATATCTGGTCTACAACTAAACAGTATCTGGAAGGTGAAAGCCTTATGATGGACTCTGTTAAATGTAGTACCAAAATCAAACATACAGATTCTCTTAAATTTTTATATGTAGCTAATTCATACCATAATACATCTGAACGAACAGAAAATTATAGGAACATACCACTATTTCAATTGACCAACCTCCCAACCTTAGAATCCTCTTTGTCTCCCAGGATTCACCCCCGAGATGAGATCACCTCCTAGAACAGATCAACCTCTGATCTGCCTAGGAGCAGCTTATTTAAGGTCATATTTCCCCAAAGCATGTTTCTAATTCTGCGTCTAGAATAGCAGGATGCTTTCTTTCCTGTTTAGCCTAGGCTTCCCCTTTTTGGGATTCTTTAAAGCTGCTTTAAGCTTTTCCTCAGCTTTTCCAGCTTTTTCTCACCTCTTCCCAACTACTCCTCTTCATTGGGGAAATTTAGATTCCTCCTCAAATCTAAATTAATTTCTTTCAAGTATTTTTGAAAGATTTTTGGGGATTTGTTGCCTTATCCATCCTCATGGATTTGGCAAGTGATCTCAAATTCTCTTTTTGGTCAAAATGCACAATCATTTTAGTTATTTCCTCAAATAAAATATGCAAATACATTCACACCATACTCATCCCTTGGGGTCCACCCCCTTAGGATTAAAGTTCAAATGTCTAACTTTAAAAAATTCAACACACAAATTGGGGGTGTTACATATTCCCCCTCTGAAAATAAACACCGTCCTCGGTGTTCTTATTCAACTACTAGAGTTCATTTAAACAAAAATGGATATTTTTCCATCATTTCAGCTTCCCTTTCCCAGGTGGCTTCTTCAGCAGTAAAGTGCTTCCACTGCACTTTTACTCTGACCACTGTTCTGTTTCTTAATTCAATTTCTTCCCGCTCCAATATTTGAAGCGGTTCTGGCAGAAACTCCCCTTCTGGTTCCACCTGTACAACATTCCAATCAACTATGTGAGAAGCATCATGCATATATCTTTTTAATAATGAAACATGAAACACATTATGCACTTTAACATGGGGTGGTAAGGCCATCTTGTAAGCCACTGGTCCCACCCTTTCTAAAACTTCAAAAGGCCCACAATATCTAGGTGCAAGTTTTGCACAACTTCCAGCATAAAGTGTGCTCTTTTTGGGTTTGATGCATAAATACACATGATCCCCCACTTTGAATTCTCGGTGCACTCTTTTCTTATCAGCATAGCTTTTCTGGCGATCTTGTGCTATCTTGATATTCCTTTGTATCTGTTTGATAATTCTTTCCATCTCTTGTAGTGCATCTGGTCCCAACACCAGTTTATCCTCTGGTTGACTCCAGCTCAAAGGAGTACGACACTTTCTCCCAATAAAGTGCCTCAAACGGACTCATCTTAATAGAGGATTGGTAGCTATTATTATAGGAAAACTCAGCTAAATGCAGATACTCTTCCCATTTTGATGGCCTATCCATCACGTACATTCTCAGCATATCCTCTAAAATTTGATTTGTCCTTTCTGTTTGCCCATCAGTTTGAGGGTGATAGGCAGTACTAAAATTCAGCTTAGTACCCATTCCTGCAAACAATCCCTTCCAAAATGCTGCTGTAAACTTAGCATCTCGATCTGATACAATCACCTTGGGGACTCCATGAAGCCTTACTATCTCCTTTAGGAAAACATTTGCTACTTGAGCTGTTCCAAAGGTAG
Source organism: Pinus albicaulis (assembly GCA_034641835.2). Classification (NCBI taxonomy): domain Eukaryota; kingdom Viridiplantae; phylum Streptophyta; class Pinopsida; order Pinales; family Pinaceae; genus Pinus; species Pinus albicaulis. The sequence continues at coordinate 30,049 of JAXQQM020067052.1, forward strand.
ACTTGACTGGTATAAAGTGAGCAGCGTTGGTGAGAGTGTCTACTACTACCATTACAGAATCATGTTGATATTTAGTCTTGGGTAATCCTGTTATAAAATCCAGGGAAACTGTGTCCCATTTCCATTCTGCTATTGGCAACGGGTTTAAAAGTCCTGCTGGATGTTGATGCTCCACCTTGACCAATTGACATTCCATACACTTACTTAGATACTCTGCCACATATCTCTTCATTCCTAGCCAGAACAGCTTCTTTTTCAAGGCTGTTAACATCTTCTGGTATCCTGGATGTCCTGCATAAGGTTGCTTGTGATATTCATCTAGAATTTCTCTTTTCAATGACTCTATATTCGGAATATACAACCTATTTTTGTAATAGAGCAGCCCTTTCTGATTTTTAGTGAAATCAGTTTTATCCCCTTTCTGTAGTTTCACCAAGAGGGCTTCATAGTTGGGATCTTGATTCACTGCTTCTCCCACCATTTCCTCTATCTCCATCTGGGCACTACTCCCAATGCTGTTTAAATGTTGACAAGAATTTCTACTTAATGCATCAGCAACTTTATTTTCTTTTCCCTTGATATGTTTTATGTCCATATCAAATTCACTTAGAAAAGACAGCCATCTGGCTTGTCTTGCATTCAAGTCAGTTTGGGAAAAGAAGTATTTGAGGCTAATACGATCAGTCATCAATGTGAACTTTTTCCCCAAAAGATAGTGCCTCCACATTTTTAAAGCATGAATAACAGCTGCAAATTCCAAATCATATGCACTATAATTATGTTCATGTACTTTCAGTTTCCTAGATTCATAGGCAATGACTGAATTTTCTTGCAATAGGACTCCTCCTAGCCCCTCTCTGCAAGCATCTGTACATACCACAAACTCTTTATCAGGATCAGCAATTTTTAATATAGGAGCTGAAATAAGTTTTTGTTTCAATTGTTCGAAACTGTTTTGACATTTCTCAGTCCACACGAACTTAACACCCTTCCTTTGTAATGAGGTTATGGGATTTGCTATAGCAGAAAATCTCTCCACAAATCTGCGATAATAGCCTGCAATTCCCATAAACGATCTTACTGGTGAGACATCAGTGGGAACTGGCCATTCTTTAATGGCTTTTATCTTTTTAGGGTCAACTGCCAACCCTTTTTCAGAAATTATATGACCCAGATATTGAATTTTATCTTTATAAAATTCACATTTGCTGAACTTGGCATATAGCTGGTTTTCTTTTAAAGTCTGCAACACTATTCTCAAATGTTCCTTATGTTCATCTTCATTTTTAGAATAGACTAAGATATCATCTATGAACACAAGAACAAATTTGTCCAAATACTTATTCAACACACTGTTCATCAGACACATAAATGTGGCAGGGGCATTTGTCAAACCAAAAGGTAGGACTACAAATTCGTAATGCCCATACCTGGTTCGAAATGCTGTTTTGCTGATGTCTTCTTCTTTAATTATGAGCTGGTGATACCCAGTCCTTAGGTCTATCTTGGAGAAGACTGAAGCTCCTCTCACTTGATCAAAAAGATCATCAATTCTAGGAAGTGGATATCTATTCTTAATGGTCAACTTGTTGAGTTGACGATAGTCAATGCACATCCTAAAAGTTCCATCCTTCTTTTTCACAAATAAAACCGGGGCTCCCCAAGGAGACACACTTGGTCTTATATACCCTTTATCTAACAATTCCTGTAATTGCATTTTCAGTTCCATTAGTTCAGGAGGGCTCATTCTATAAGGTGCTCGGGAAACAGGTGTTGCTCGTGGTACCAGATCGATTGAAAAATCAATTTCTCTTTTGGGGGGAAGATGAGGGATTTCCTTGGGAAAGACTTCCTTAAATTCTCTGATGACTGGTATAGCATCTAGTAACTCTTCCTCAGTTTGCTGTTCTATTTCTTCTACATGCACTGCATATACTTGATATCCTTTTCTAGCTGTTCTTTTCAATTGTAAGGCTGATATTTGTCTTACTGAAATGGGTTTTTGTTTCCCTTTTAGTGTAAAAGGTTTCCCTTCTTCATCCACACAATGTAGGGTTTTATCCCAACAGTTCATCAGGGCTTTCTTCTTCTCTAGCCAATCCATTCCTATCAGTAGATCATAGGATCCTAATGGCAATATGTTCAAATTTACTTCTGTTGGAAACCCATTTAATTGTATTGCTGTTTTGGGCAACTTATGTGTAACTTTCCTCTTAGTTCCAGTGGCTAGCTGTACCAACCATGACTGCTGAAATTTTTCAGGTTTAATTTTACATTTTTCTACAATTCCAGGACTAATGTAACTCAAAGAAGCACCTGGATCAATCAAAACAGTAATAGGTAGTTCAGAAATCTTACCCTCCATTTCCACCATGGTTGCTTGATGTTCTGCTTGTCGATTCTCCAAGGCTGCACTGATAGTCGGTATATTTCTGGCTATGTCATTTACAGTTGTTGCCTCTCGCTCTCTGCTGATCATGTGTATAGTTCGATGGGGGCAGTCCCTCATCATGTGGGGTTCTCCACAGCCCCAACATTTCAGAGGTTCCTTCATTCTGACTGTCCCTTCCTTTTTATTGTTCCCTTCTACTGGTTTTGAAACCACTTGGGACTGAGCAGTTTGACTTTCTCTTGGTTTGCTGAACTTTTTCCTTTGATGATCTCTACCAAAATTCCTTAAATATGCTAGTTTTGGTCTCTTTCCTTTGAACTCACCCTTGTTCATCCAGCCCTTTCCTTGTTCAGCTTTACCTTTAAACTGCTGATAGCATAATCTTGCTTTTCTAACAGCTTCATCCATGGTCTTTGGGTTGTCAAACTCAATTTTCTCCTTGTACACCGTAGGCAAACAATTTAAAAACCTTTTCACTTTTGCCTTTTCTTCCCTAATGTAAGGAACATACCTCAGTAAATTAGTAAACTTAGTGACAAACTCATCAATAGTGAGCTGTCCTAGCCTAAGTTCATGGAATTCTTTTGCTTTATCTTCATAATAATGTTCATTCAAATAACGGCTTTTGAACTTAGTCTGAAAATCTTCCCAAGTAACTGTCTTTTCATCAATGGCATGCACCATTTTTGTCTCTTCCCACCACAGTGTAGCTTTTCCTTGTAGCTGGTACACAGCTAATCTAGCCTTCAGATTGCTTTCATATTCATAAACTTGGAAATACTTGATCATGTTCAACAACCAAGCTTCAGCATCCTCTTCCTTCTCCCCATCATAGGAGGGAGGTTTGATCTTTCGAAACTCCCCCTGCAGTTCTCTTTTCTGTTTCTGCTGCTGTCTCGCAGCATCATCCTCATCAGACTCATCCATCTTCCTCTTCCCAGAACCTTCGCCTTCTTGGCTGTTTCGGGAAGTGAGTTCTCTGATGAGCTTTTCCTGCTCTTTACTGGCTGATGACAACATGTCATTTTGGCTTCTTAACTCAGCCAATTCTCGTTGCAGCCTGTGCAACATAGCCAGTACTGGGGCATTGGGATCTGGAGTAGCAAACTCATCACGCAGATCCACATAAATCCCTTCACCTTCAGCCATTTCAACTGTACACACTCACAACACAAATTAGCAAAATTTTAAAATAAAATTTTCAACAAAACAACCACATATGTTATAACAGTGAGCAAAAAATGACAGCCCAATTTGTTGTAACTGATGCTCCGATACCATTTGTCACACCTCCTAAATTTTTTTTTATTTTTTTTATTTTTTTTTTTTCACACGTATTTCGGTCCTACTAACAAATTTCCCGTTTAATTACAATCTATACCTATGGGCGAATTTCAGTACCGAAGTTCACACCCTTCACTTATTAAATTCAACTAAAGGGTAATGTAATAAACCCAATTAAAGTGCCACTTTATTAATCCAATGTATATATATAGGTTTATATATATATATAGTCAATACCCTAACCATATAAATCTAAAGTGCAACTTTCTTTAAAGCTAACATAGATATATATGTTATTTATATATATACATATAATTATAAATAAATAAATAGGTGTTTGTTATCCTACCTATACAATCTCAAAGATAACTTTATTACGTACGTATATGTTTATTCATCCTTATGTATTTTTATATGTACATAGGTAATTAATATTCGAGCCATAAAACTCTAGAGTGTAACTTTATTCCCACTCATAAGGCTTATAATTCCTACCTATAGGCGTATATATATTTATATATGTTTGTTCTCCCAACATTAAAATCATTACACTTTATTCTCTTTTTTAAACCGTCACGCTATGTAGGATTCAAGCATTCATTTTTTTTCTTTTAAAGTTACATAACCACAACATGATTTTATTCCCTTGGGACTCGCATATTAGGGTTTTGGATATTATGCTTTACGTGCCATCCACGCGAAAATTGATCTGGCGTATGAAATTTTAGGTGGAAATTACACGATAAGTGTGTATCACAGTGGCGTGTATATGCGTTCCTGCTTTTAACGTTGGCATTCTACCATTGCTAAATTACCTCTACCATGAACAATGTAGGTACCAGTGATATGAACTACATCTGTGATTTTGCCCAAAACATTTGGCGTGTGGCCGCCAGAGATATGATTTCACATCTTTTCGCCACGTACTGATTTTATAAGGTCGATTCTATGCTGGAGTGTGTAGGTGGTGCACCGGAGGTGGCAACAGTCTGCATTTTCTTCTTTCCTCTGTACCTCACATCTCGTTTCAAATCAGTGTAACTTATGGCGCTCACCCTCACCTACATCAGGATAGATAGGTTTTTTGATCTCAGTACAGTTTCTCTGTGCTTCCAGCTATACGTGCCTTCAGTAGAGGTCACTCCAGCAGGATGAACGCACCGCCTTGCAGACTTCCCGCCGACTTGATGTACGAAGTTAACATGGGAGATAATCCATGGTTATGAGATCTTACGGTATTACCTACTCAACCTGACTTCTAAAACCCGAGGTAGACACGGATTAGGGTTGAAGCTATGATCTGTACGCCAACCCTGCAACGCGCTGTTGTGAGTGGCACGGTAGATTTAGGGTTAGGGTTCTGGTTCACATTTTTAAACCCCCCCCCCCTCTATTCATTATTATTTCATCTCCGGTGTTCCGTTACAATTTCTCTCTGTGGAATAGCAAACCTAGGGTTTAATGATACATGCTTTTGAGTTCTATGATTTTCAAATGAGACATTTGAACATAAATCCATAAGGGGAGTGGACCCCAATGGATAATTACTATGTGGATATGGTTAACTAATTATTTATGAAAAATAAATAAAATATTATGTATGCACTATGACCAGATGAGAAAGTGAGATCACATGCCTAATCCATGAGGTGATGGAAAAGGAAAAAGACTTTCCCCAAATCTTTCAAAAATCCTTGAAAGAAATTATATTCTAATTTAGATTTTTGAGGAAAAATCTAAATTTCCCCAATGAAGAGGAGTAGTTGGGAAGAGGTGAGAAAAAGCTGGAAAAGCTGAGGAAAAGCTTAAAGCCGCTTTAAAGAGTCCCAAAATGGGAAGCCTAGGCTAAACAGGAATAAAGCATCCTGAAATTCTGGACGCAGAATTGGAAACAGGCTTTGGGGAAAGCACAGCTTAAATAAGCTGCTCCAGAATAGATTGAGGTTAGTCTGTTCTTGGAGGATCTCAGCTCGGGGGTGAGTTCTGGAGACAAACGAACTCTAAGGTTGGGTGGACTGGTCATAGTAGTGGTGTGCATGCATAATTTTGGAAGATATCTGTAAGGCTGTATTAAACCTATCCCTGTTTTATGTAAAGTTTGATGTTATGGTTCATTATGAAATTTATGAATTGTGATATTATGGTTCATTATGCAAATTATGAATTGTTATGTTATGGTGCATTATGAAAATGCTAGATTGATTAATGGTTCATGAACTTATGTAATTGCAAGCTAAAGCTATTGATAGCAGAGACACATGGTTGGGTGTAGGGATGAGTACCTTGCAGTAATAAGGTTAGAGATGATAGACCAATTGAACAGTCGATCTAATAACTATGTATCGGTGGCTATATTTTAAAGGAACATTTAATTTCTGTGTGTATAAATAGAAATGTGAACAAAACAATACCCATGAACAGCAAGTCCCAACCAACTAAACTTATCATACCAATGCTGATGGCACAGAATTCCCTGTAACCAATAACAGAAAGTAAGAACTGACAACCCTATGATAGCAGTATGGGGTTCAGTATGTCGGTTGCGTTCCAATGAAAAGAAATGTAAAAGTTAGAATTTAAATGATTCTATTAAATGAAAGTGTAAACATATGAAAGCAGAAGTTGAATCCTAACTAAGGACGATGATCTAACACTAGGAATTTTAAACTATCCGGTTCAGTATTCTCTATCTCCATGTGATTGAAGCAAGAGGATCTGTTTTCCTAGTTTCCCATGGAATAGTTGCACCTGTACCAGAGAGTCACACATGTTGAATGTTTGTAACAGTAAAATAAGGGGGGGAATCCTATTGAACAATCTAGTGTGTGATAAAAGTTGGTGTGAGGGAAGATTGTAAGCATGTGTAATAATACTATGAACAGAGCATCTGTTTACCGTCCATAGAAACTACTGGGAAAGTAGTTGGAGCAATGGAGGTTAGCTACGTAGAGATAGATGTATGCGAGGAGGCATACATCTATACCTCGATGCTGAAACTTTAAAATGTTGAAAAATATATCAGGCCTGCAAACTGGTAAGTTTGGGTAAGGGCCTAGTGATCATCTAGAGTTGGACAGAACTCTGAACAGAAAACCTGAGAAATACAAAGTAATATATATAGATATATAAGTCTACTCTATTGACTGAGAAGAGGGGAGGTCAAGCCCAAAAATTCTCATGTAAATTCTTGTATTCCATGGCTGTCTATAAGTACTGAAAAGAATCTAAACCCTGGATAACATTCTGAATTTGTAAGTAATTCAATATAAAAACTATAATTGTTATCGGTGCATAAAGCGGAGAATATTTGAGATATGTTATATGTGTAGCACTCATTCCAGGGTTCAATTGTCTTCCCCAAATCAGGGGGATGTATCTAGACATGTTCGAAAAAAAAAATAAAAATTTTTTGGGTCTGGGAGACGTGACAAATGGTATCGGAGCTAAAGTTCAAAAATTGGGGTAAGATATGTGCTCACAAAGAAATGGTTAACTGTTATAAATTTTATGAATATTAAAAATATTTCTTCAAGTATACAAATATCTTGGATATAATTTCAGGTATACTTTCAGGTATACATGTAACAGATTGTGAGGAAGTAGAACCATTGATATGACATGTGCTGGGAGGTTGGTCATTTTGCAGATTTTGTGGTATGTCTGAAATTCTTATTACTATGTTTTATTTCAGTATGAATTGGCTACATATAAAATTGTATTTTATGACAATGAAGAAATTGGTACTACATTTAACAGAATCTATCCTTAGGTATGCACCTTTCAGATTCTGTTCAGTTGTAGACCAGCAAATCCATAGAGTAGAAGCCCTAGAATCTCTAAACCAAGTTCGGTTTAAATCTGGAGCTACTTGGCCTCTACAGATGATAAAATTTTGTTATGTTCCTGTAGACAGGATAAGGATATGATATGCTTTTGTGTATGCTAGAGAACTAATATAGCATTACTGAACTATCTACATGGTATGTAGAATAAAGAACGAAAAAAAAAAAAAATACTAGAATATAAATTTCAGAGAGGAGCCTTCTAACCCTTAAGCTGCATATAGGAGCATACTAACAATTATAATGTTGATGTGAAAAGAAAAAAAAAATTGTATTCTAGATAAGCATGATACCATTTATAATGGTATAGCATTCATATCTAAAACATATTCTATATCTAAAACATATTCTTACTCATTGACAAAACTGTAATATAGAAAAATAAGTGCCTTATAAATAAGGGTTCTCTAGTCAATTATCATTGAAATCATATAAGGATACCTTCAATGAAAAATATAAATTTCAAGCAAGTATGCTAGCATATGTAACTTGACTTTTATTAATCACAAAAAAAAAAAGAATAGGGCGTTAGCACTCCTAGAAATTTTAGAGCATTGTGAAAGTTCACCTAATCTCTAACCATTGAATTTACCATTGTGGAAATCGAATAAATCTTTGCTTGAGGTATATTATTACCTAAAAGATCGAATACCCATATATGGGGGTATAAAAGGAAAACATATATATATAACCAACCATTATCTAAATAACATCGGATACTACGCAATTCGGTATTGGATTGGTATTGGCCATCAATGAGTCAAGCATAAATAGATCTGTACCTTATATGTCCACGGTGTGCTGTAAATGCAAACCATACATAGTCCGACTATTAACCCAAAGGGGATCATACTTATAAAATATATATACCGGAACGTATTTGTCATAAGGAACATCGAAAAAAAAAAAAACAAACAACGAATCCATGAAATAAACTTAAGTTCGATATACAAAATGGAACTCACATATAGCAATCAAAATATAGGCGTTATGTTTAGGGTTTATGATAACCCAAACCGACGAAATAACTGATGAGTATAAATCACCGCGGCATGGGGATCTGACCCGCAGTGAACAATACGAACCAGGAGTAAATTAAAACAAGGAGATGACTAGAAAAAATCAAATTTAAGTTGTCTCACCAGAATGATTAAACAATGACGGAGCGACTTGCCCGGTTCTAACCAGAATCATTTTGGATAGCGCGTAGCCATAGGGCCGCACTGTGCGGTAGTGTATATGCAACATGTTGGGGTTTATGTAATATGAATTGAAAAAAAAAATGTTAAAACATGTTGGGGTTTATGTAATATGAATTGAGAAAAAATGTTAAATCCTGCAGAGACGCAACTATATGTTCGGCCGCACCTGAATACGGTCATGGCTATTTCGGCTATCAAATCCCAGAAATAAAATATTAATGCAGTGGGGATAGATGAAAGGGTTTGAGTCCGTGGTCGGACTGCCGCAAAATGGGAACAAATCTAAATGAAAACGGAGGTAGAGAGCTGGCCATTGATGCCTGAACCAGAGGCACGAGGGAGACCGGTAACAATTGATGCCACGCCTGCATACCAGAGCATTATAAATGGGGATTAGCCGATCTTAGATATAAATCTCTAGAATTTGTATATATATAGAGTCAAAATAGGACACCAAAGCCGCCGGCCTATGAACCGATAGAGGAAGAAAAAAATTAAATTGACAGGATGGCACTAAGAGCAATCGCCTTGGAAAAAAAATCTGTGAATGCGATTTCGCTCTTTTGGGATGGCGTATCCCCGCTCTTCACCATCCACCGAATGCACTCCGAACGCGTTGTTTAAACTCTGAAAACGGAAACACATTAGTAAATCAACTAGTAAGCACGAGGTAAGAAATAGCTGGCATAAGAATAAAAAAAAATGAAAATCACTGAACAGAAAAGAAACGAGGGACATATACTAAGTAGAAGGGAATCCTTTCGCAGTTGAAAACCGAGGAGGATTTCCAGGTAAGGAGTTCGTGGTAAGATGCAACTCGAATGGGGCGTTCAGAGACTCCTCGCCCAGCAGGTCCTAAACCCCGAAAAAGAATGAAGATAACCAGTGATGGAGGTTCGATGCTGTAAGAGATAAATAATGAAATCTAAACCCTAAAACGCGGTCGCTATACGTAATGAGGAAATTCTGTTCGAGGATTCGCTCAGGTACCTCCGGTGAACTCAAAATCTTACGGCTAACCTGCAAAAATTGGTACCCTCTGTCAAGTTAATAGTATATTAATTCGGGGCAGTGTACCTGTGAGGCGGGTTGCAGGTCGAATTCATGAGAGGGTTCGCGTCGAAAAGACCATTCTTCTCCAGCTGTCGATGAACCCAGTCACAGTACCACAGCCGTGGTGCACAGGTGTGAAGGAGTTGTCTCGATCGGGAGTCCCAAAATATTTTAAACGGAGCTGGTGATCTCTGGTCGTACCCGGTATTACGGGTGGCCACGCAACACAGTCGCGCCAGAGAACCCACTCCTGCAAAACAAAAATCAAAAACCTAACTCGTTAATACGTGCCAATTGACTGGGCGGTGCAGGAATTAGGGTACAATCTAGGGTTTGAACAACTGTGATCGGCGGCCATGGTAATAATAATAATCAGCCGGAATAAGGATAACCGCTCCTGTAGGCAGACGTATGGTTACCCTACCACATAAACCGCGCACATAGAAATTCAGCATTCGTGTTATCTGATATCGCTGATATAATGCATGCGGCTAAAATGTACATAAGGTGGCAATGAAACCTGAATAGAGTATTTTTAATTGTAAAATGAATAGAGTGGCGCTACCGTGTAATTACAAAAATAAAATAAAACAAAAGGTTGGGACTTACGTTGAATTTACATACAAAACCAATATTTGAATATATATGATGTATATCTCTATCGAGAGGTTCGACGTATTAGGTCTTGATCTATAAACATAAAGATTTGACATATATATATATTATAATATATATAAAGTGGTTTGACTTATTTGAATTTTATATACCAATATCATGTTTTGTTTATATATATATATATATGATATACATATATAGAGGTTTGAACATGTAAAGGCAAAATAGAAGTATTATAATTGTCGAACATACATATGGTATATATAAAACTAGAAGTATTATATTTGTCTTGTCGAATATATATATGGGATATATATATCAAAATAGAGGTGTTATGTTTGTATATGCATAACAATCTTATTCAGAGCAAATTGGACAATTCATAGAAAACAAGTATAAGGTAGGAAGGAATACCACTAAGGTATCTTGAAAAAAAAAAAAAAAATGACCAAAATGGTATATGTATCTATACATCCCCAACCCCTTATGTATAATTAAGGGGAATAATAATTTAGGACAACACCTCTACCTATATAGCTACAGGTGTAAATATATTAGGGGGATCATTGTAGAAATATAAAAGATGGTGAGGAGCATTATTACAAAGAGATATCAAAAGGTAAAGAGGAATATGGATAGATATATCTAGAAGGGCGTGGGAGCACACACTAACAGTGGATAATATAGATATAATTATACCCTTCTGTCATGGTTGGATCATTGAACCTGCAGGTGGGACTATGCAAGTAAATATATTTATATATATGTAATGTATGGTTAGGCATTCAAAACCGTGGTGGAAATATATATAATATGTATATCCACATATAGTTTTCATCAACCAATGGTATAAGTATTATATAAATATAGGGAGGTTATTATATCTATACATAGTGGGAATATGTATTAGATATAAGTTAAAATAAATAGTATAGGGGTTATAAAAAGCAATAATTGGTATATGTGGGTATATTCAAAAACATTAAACCAAGGGGTATAGTAATTATATATATATATGAGGGGTGCGCATTGAAGGAATATGTCTATGTGGCCTAGATATATATATATATAGGTGGCCTATATATATTTATATATCATTATATGCATATGTATCTCTAGGTGCACTCAAGAAATTACTGTCAGGGTTACCTATACACCTAAGGATAGAAGCAACATATGGGTGATATGTGCGAGTATGACTTATAGGAAGGTATAAGAAAAAAAATTTGTGTGCAAGAATATATATCCATAGAGAAATTTACCTTCAGGATAAGGTTAAGAAATGGATATATGAAATTAAAACTGAAGGAAAAGTTGGGGGTGTTAAAACACCTAAAATGGAATTTTATTGATATTCCTTATAACAATAAGTTGATTAGAAGCATGAAAAGATATATAATAATAATCATTATCATGAGAAATGATAGATTAAAATGAAAGAAACTGCATGTGGAGCATAAGTTAAATCTACAATTAACATTATAAATATAGGTGATTTTGTTATAATGGTAACTTTGTTGAGGTTACTAGAAAAGTGGAATGACATATTTTACCCTATGGCTGAATTAATATAACTCTAATTAGGGTGAAAGTAGTAACAAACCCTACTGGTGCATGGAAAATAACGAAGTGGTTAAATGAGTAAGTGGAAGATGTATCCTATAAATAAGGCATGTATACTGCTATAAAAAGAAAAGAAGATTGAAGTACAAGTTTTAATTACAGTTAAATGGGTGATTTAGTAATTGTGGAACCATTACATTGAGTTAGGCATGAATGAATGAAGGGATACCTTAAAATTTTCCTGATGATTTACTTAAGGAAGAATATTCTTGTAATAGTGGAAGAATGATTTCTTAATTATTTTATTTATAATAATTTATATTCTTCCATGGAAATAAATTATATTTTCAAGTTGGTATCTTTTATAAGTTTAGAGATAATGAGTAATAGAATTGGAAAAAAAAAAATATGGAGAAGTGATATTTCTCTCATAAGGAAAAAAAAAAAACAAATATAGATTTAAAAATAAAAGCATGAGAGATTTATGGGTTGCTTTTGTTAGGAAAAAAAATAGAATGCTTTTATGCATTAGAAAAGAAGGAATTCTTTTATGATTCAGGAAAAAGTTGGAATACTTTTATGATTAATAAAATCTATTCCATTTTAATTAATTCTATTTTATTATATAAGCCTATGAGAAAAATAGAAGAGCGGAACTAGCAAAGCATGAACATACAATTAAAAGTAAATGCATAAATTCTGGTGAGTCTTTGAAAAAGGGGAAACTGTGTCAAATTTATTTTTGACATTATCAAGTATTAATACTTGTGAATGTGATGAATTATAGAAATTACATGTATTCACACTATAAAATTTTGATGGGTGTAAATTTTATTAAAATTAATGTTCTTGAGTCTTAAAATTAAAGACAAGGAAATAATGTGAAATCATACAGCTACAAACCGAGAGAAAAGAAGATGAGCTGTATTTGGACTTGGGTGTGGGGGAAACCCATGAGATCCAAATTTCTTCACGTAAGTTTTGAACTAGTGAATACAATTCATAAAAGAGGCTAGAAGAATTGGATTATAGACATTATTAACGAGTCTGGTTATTACTAATTAAATTGATTGGTTAACAAAAAGAAACAATGAAAAGATACTAGAAGTACAACTATAAAATGAGAAAGGGTAAGCATAACCATGCATATGATACAATTGTTTTCTCTCATTTATGAGTACTAATGAAAAAGTTGAAAATTTTTTTAGACAAGTGTGTAACAGGAAATTGGGCACTCTGGAAACAAAGAGGAAAAAGGTGAAGATAAATCACCTAGAAAATCCAGAAAAGCTGAACTGAACCAAGTTGCGTGAGGAAAGAATCTCACTGAAAAACAAGAAAGGATAAGTAGTGTACTAAAAGAGCACTAAACTATTATGAACCTGAACGGTTTGATTAATAACTGAATGTCTTAAGTTATTGAAATGCAGAATGCTGTTGTGAATTATCAATTATATGTACCTGATATTACTTACATTGGTATGAATTGTGGACAGAGAAACCAGAATAAAAGATCTTCCAGACAGACTTCTTGCAAAGAAGTAGGAAGAAAATCAACTGCATAAGGCATCAGTAAATAGAGTGGAAGCAGGAGAGTACTCTGCTGGAAACTAAGCAAGGACGAAGAAGAAATTCTTGTCAAAGTTATAAAAAAAAAAAAAATCAACGTTTAAGTGTAACACCGAGAAAGGTGTTGAAAAGGGGGAAAACTAATGGCTTATAAATTAGCCCTACCATTGCTTATTAAATTTCCTGATATGTTTCATGTCTCCTTGTTGAAGAAAAAAAAAAAAAAAATTAAATTAAATTTTGGTGCATGATGCTTCTCACATGATTGATTGGAATGTGGTCCAGGTGGAACCAGAAGAAGAATTTCCTTCCAGAGTCGCTTCAAAGATGAAAGCGGGAAGAAATGGAATTTCGAAATCAAACAGTAGCTAGAGTAAAGGTGCAGTGGAGCACTTTACTGCTGAAAAGCTACATGGAACAGAGAAGCTAAGATGATGGAACAACATTCATAATTAAGTTCAAAATGAACTAAGTCGATAGTTGTCAACACCGAGGACGGTGTTTATTTTCAGAGGGGGAATATGTAACACCCCCAAGTTCTATGCTTTTCAAATTTGACATTTCAACATACATCCATAAGGGAGTGGACCCCAATGGATAATTGTTATGTGGATATGGTTAAATACTTAATTATGAAAAATAAATAAAATATTGTGCATGCACTATGACCAGATGAGAAAGTGAGATCATATGCCTAATCCATGAGGTGATGGAAAAGGAAAAAAAGACTTTCCCCAAATCTTTCAAAAATCCTTGAAAGAAATTATTTCTAATTTAGATTTTTGAGGAAAAATCTAAATTTCCCCAATGAAGAGGAGTAGTTGGGAAGAGGTGAGAAAAAAGCTGGAAAAGCTGAGGAAAAGCTTAAAGCCGCTTTAAAGAGTCCCAAAATGGGAAGCCTAGGCTAAACATGAATAAAACATCCTAAAATTCTGGATGCAGAATTGGAAACAGGCTTTGGGGAAAGCACAGCTTAAATAAGCTGCTCCAGAACAGATTGAGGTTAGTCTGTTGGTGGAGGATCTCAGCTCGGGGGTGAGTTCTGGAGACAAACGAACTCTAAGGTTGGGTGGACTGGTCATAGTAGTGGTGTGCATGCATAATATTGGAAGATATCTGTAAGGCTGTATTAAACCTATCCCTGTTTTATGTAAAGTTGATGTTATGGTTCATTATGCAATTTATGAATGGTGATATTATGGTTCATTATGCAAATTATGAATTGTTATGTTATGGTGCATCATGAAAATGTTAGATTGATTAATGGTTCATGAACTTATGTAATTGCAAGCTAAAGCTATTGATAGCAGAGGCACATGGTTGGGTGTAGGGATGAGTACCTTGCAGTAATAAGGTTAGAGATGATAGACCAATTGAACGATATCTAATAACTATGTATAGGTGGCTATCTTTTAAAGGAAAATTTAATTTCTGTGTGTATAAATAGAAATGGGAACAAAACAGTAATCATGGACAGCAAGTCACAACCAACTAAACTTATCATAACAATGCTGATGGCACAGAATTCCCTGTAACCAATAACAGAAAGTAAGAACTGACAACCCTGTGATAGCAGTGTGGGATTCAGTATGTCGGCTGCGTTCCAATGAAAAGAAATGTAAAAGTTAGAATTTAAATGCTTCTATTAAATGAAAGTGTAAACATATGAAAGCATAAGTTGAATCCTAACTAAGGACGAGGAGCTAACACTAGGGATTCTAAACTATCCGGTTCAGTATTCTCTATTTCCATGTGATTGAGGCAAGAGGATCTATTTTCCTAGTTTCCCATGGAACAGTTGCACCTGTATCAGAGAGTCACACATGTTGAATGTTTGTAACAGTAAAATAAGGGGGGAATCCTATTGAACAATCTAGGGTGTGATAAAAGTTGGTGTGAGGGAAGATTGTAGGCATGTGTAATCATACTATGAACAGAGCATCTGTTTACCGTCCATAGAAACTACTGGGAAAGTAGTTGGAGCAATGGAGGTTAGCTACGTAGAGATAGATGTATGCGAGGAGGCATACCTCTATACCTCGATGCTGAAACTTTAAAATGTTGAAAAATATATCAGGCCTGCAACCTGGTAAGTTTGGGTAAGGGCCTTGAATCATCTAGAGTTAAACAAAACTCTGAACAGAAAACCTGAGAAATACAAAGTAATGTATATAAATATATAAGTCTCCTCTATTGACTGAGAAGAGGGGAGGTCAAGCCCAAAAATTCTCATGTAAATTCTTGTATTCCATGGCTGTCTATAAGTACTGAAAAGAATCTAAACCCTGGATAACATTCTGAATTTGTAAGTAATTCAGTATAAAAACTATAATTGTTATCGGCGCATAAAGCGGAGAATATTTGAGTTATGTTATATGTGTAGCACTCATTCCACGTTCAATTGTCTTCCCCAAATCAGGGGATGTATCTAGACATGTTCGGAAAAAAAAAAAAATTGGGTCTGGGAGACGTGACATAGTGAAGTGCATACGGTTTATTATTTGTGCGGGGAGGATCTATTTAGGTTCGATTAGTATCTTTGTCTTCTTACGGTACCGATCTCTTGCTTGTTCCAAAGCTTTCCTCGGCTTACGATGGTAACCAACTCCTTTAAATTCATGTCGCTGTGTATTACAATTTTCTTGTTTTTCCAGCGTTTATGTTTATGATACGCGCAATGGGTATATTTTAACTTGCCTCACTGTTTGACATGCAGGTTACGGCTCAGCGCATACACCCGGTTAATGACCCAGCAAGCCTATTCGAATTGGCTGGCATGGAGTTTTATTTTCGTCCTTATTGTTAATTCCTTTTTAAATACATCTGTTATCCTCTTTTTTTTTTTTTTTTCCTGACCTTCATGTCTACACAGGAGTGGGACGAGAGGTCGCCCATATCACCTCCACAGAGATGAGCCGACCGGTTCTCGGTCGTGGAACTAAATGATTTATCGTTTCTTTCGTTGGGCATTTTTGCCATTCCTCGGCATTTACCAGCGATGATCATTCACATGCCATGCTATGAGAATGTAACGATTTCACTTAGTTGGATCTACTCGACCTTGCGGGGTCACACAGTAAAAATCGGGTTATTTTTAAATCCTTTATCTACCGTCACTGTAATGAATAACGATTTAATTGTGTTTTGCTCTATTCGGCCTTACAGGGTCCCATCACAAAAATCGTTTTATTTTTATACAGGCAGAGTTAAACTTACCACGCTCTCGCCTACTGTGAGTCCACTTTGCACGAGAGATAGTCATTACGGGTATTAGATCGTATTCTTTATATGGCCTCGAGTAGCAGAAGGTTCGTCATATTTCTATTTTTCGTTTTTTTTTTTTTTTATATGTATATCGGTCCACCTTATATCGATTCTCGGTACCTTGTCGATTGGCGACTCTCGGCATTTATTAAATTAGGTTTGGGATAATCTACGGTAGTTTGAATATCTGTTGGAATTCCATGGCCGTAGTTATGTGATATTTATTTCAACATAACCGATTCGTATCAATATCTTTTTTTGTTCTCATATATAGTTCATATATATTTATGTTGAAATGATTTATTTAGGGTGGATTCTTAATCCTTTTGAATATATATATATATATTCTCACCATACTATTCTTTTATGATTAATGATTTTCAATGAACACTTCGTCTCATTCATGTTGCACTTAAGTTCAAATTTTTTTCATACATTTATATATATCTACGTATGGTTAATAAATTGGTTCGAGAGCTTTGGTATTCTATTCTCCATGTCATGTGTACATATATATGTTAGCTCGTGCTTGCATACGGGGTCCTAGTCACCAATTTAATCTTCCACTATGTTACTTGGTTCAAGGATTAGAGTAGAATTAGAATTATAAATGTTATAAAAATCCTCTAGACTAGAATTTTACTCTCTATAGTACAGGTTTAGAATTTCATATTAAAATGTTTTACTTTGTGGTTTAATAAGAATTCAAATACATGTTCTAGAGCGCTTACTCTTAAATTCTGTTATTCTTTGGAGGCATACCTATATGTATTTAATAGTACTTGAGTGGAGGGCATTAATTATTAAGAATAGATTTAGAGATGGACTCTATACACTTATAAATGTTATAATACTCATATAGAGTAGAATTACTCTTTTTCTAGCACCATTTTTCTTTTGTTGTAATATTCTAATATCTTGCTTACTTCCTTTCTGCTATGTACCATATAGACTTATGTTATGCTGTAATAAGCTCTGCTGTCATATTTTCCTATCATACATAAGAGCATCCAATTATATCCACAGGAACCATTTAATATTTAGTTAGCTATGGGAACTAAGTAACTTCAGATTTAAACCATCCTTGGTTTAGAGTTTCTGGGGTTTCTACTCTATGGATTTCTGGTCTACAACTAAACAGAATCTGGAAGGTGAATGCCTTAGGATGGACTCTGTTAAATGTAGTACTAAAATCAATCATACAAATTCCCTTAAATTTTATATGTAGCCAATTCATACCATAATACATCAAAATGAACAAAATTTTCAGGAACATACCACTATTGCAAATGACCAACCTCCCAACCTTAGAGTCCTCTTTGTCTCCCAGGACTCTCCCCCGAGCATAGATCACCTCCTAGAACAGATCAACCCCTGATCTGCTTAGGAGCAGCTTATTTAAGCTCATAATTCCCCAAAGCATGTTTCTAATTCTGCGTCCAGAATAGCAGGATGCTTTCTTTCCTGTTTAGCCTAGGCTTCCCATCTTGGGATTCTTTAAAGTTGCTTTAAGCTTTTCCTCAGCTTTTCCAGCTTTTCTTTACCTCTTCCCAACTACTCCTCTTCATTGGGGAAATTTAGATTCCTCCTCAATCTAAATTAATTTCTTTCAAGGATTTTTGAAAGATTTTGGGGATTTGTTGCCTTATCCATCCTCATGGAGTTGGCAAGTGATCTCTAATTCTCATCTTGGTCAAAATGCACAATCATTTTATTTATTTCCTCAAATAAAATATGCAAATACATTCACACCATACTTATCCCTTGGGGTCCACCCCCTTAGGATTAAAATTCAAATGTCTAACTTTAAAAATTCAACACACAAATTGGGGGAATTATTCTGAGAAAATATCTTCGTTTTCATATGGACCATGATTATATAATGATTGAATTTATTTGCAATAAAAATTTCAGTGTATTAAAAGCTAGATCTACACTTATTTATGCATTATTTTGATAAAACCCCAGGGGGATCTTGTTTAGAAGGATGAGTAGTTCCAGATCTGGTATGGATCTAATGTTTCAGCCATATATAAGTTGTAGATCTGAATATTAACCTACAATAGCTGAAGCTCCTCATATAAAATGTTGTCAAGTCTTTCTGCAGATTTTCCAATTGTTTCTGCTATTATTTTTGAATGATTCTTGCTCTTGCTTCAAGTAAATCCAATGCTTCTACAAAGGAACTTAATTATAGATCTGATTCTTGATGCCATACTATAGCATGAGTCTAATGGCTGATTTCTAGTGTCTTCCAGCAGAAACTGCGCAATTCCTAAAGGACGGTTTCTCTATTTACCAACTCTCTCCTTTAGCTGATTTTCAGCTAGTGTTGATTGTAGGAGATCTGTTAAAACCTCTAAAATCGTTTATTTTTGCTGAAAATTTTCTTGAGGTCTGACACAGCCTAAAATAAGGGAACCCAGCCCTGTTCTACATTATTTTCACACTGGCTTGCTTATACAATGTCCTCCTTGAGCCTATTGCAGATTTTCCTGAGAGTGGAATTTAGCGCTTCTTCCTTGGTTGGTTTTTACTTCTCTTTTGGATCCATTTTTTAGATCTATAGATCTAAGGTTCCTAAGATCAGAAAAATCTAAGAGGAGTGTGTCATTCCCACACTTGTTGTGTTCCACCATTCTTCTATAGACAGAGTCTGGAATGGGCCAGGAAGCCTCTGGATTTCACCCTTCCTTGAGAAGGTGATGCATCTAGTAAATGCCCTGCCAGTCTATCTCTGGTTTAGATCTATTGGTATAATTCCATATTGTTGTGATTCCATAGTGGAATATCTTAAGATATTCCCTACTGAGCCTATATTTTCCCATTTGGAACATTGCATAATTGTATGCAAGGAAATAATTATTGTGTTAAAACTCTTCAAAATGAATAGAAGATAACAATATATCCTTGTATGCATTATTGGATTAGATTCTTAGAGAGGAAAAAGAGTAATCACATGCTTTATTATGTAAGATTATTTAGAGAAACATATATGCTTGCATGCATGGGAAAGATATATTTTTGAGTATTAGATTTCTAGAGAAAAGGAAGATGCAATCACATAATATTTATTTTGTTAGCCTTCTTTTGGGAAAAATAATATGTATTTGTCCAACCTAAAGGGATTAGCTATGGTATTAGCTTTATCTTGGGAGAATATTATGCATAGTTATTGGTTATATCTTTTGTATGAGAGGGAAATGTCACTTTGCATGCATGAAATGATAAGTGGTATGCGTTTGACCCTTGGAAAAGAAATGTGTTTATTTTTCCATGAAATATTTATTTGGTTTCTTTTGGAAAGAAATATATGTTTTACATGCAAGAAGAACAAGATATGTTATTGCATGCACAAAACTATAACTTTTATGTTAACTTTGTTTGAAATAGAGTTGGCATTGTTATACATAGTAACCATTATGAATAGATCTTGGGTGGAAAATATGTTTTTGGAAAAGAACATGTATTCACATGCATAAGTATAACATCTATTGCATTAATCCATATTGAAAATAAAACATACGAGTAGGCGAAAAGAGAAATTGCTTGTTGGGATAGTTATCTTGAAAATCTTGTTATGCATTTGCATGCACAGTATTATTATATAGTATGTTAGCTTTCTTTTGGAAATAATATGAAAGTGCATGCAAGATTTTGTTAGTGTTTGGTGGAAAGAGGATGCTTTATATTGATTTATTTGTTACTAATGAATGTGAAATGATGTTAAATAAGGAAACTAACGTCAATGTGGTT
Source organism: Pinus albicaulis (assembly GCA_034641835.2). Taxonomy (NCBI): domain Eukaryota; kingdom Viridiplantae; phylum Streptophyta; class Pinopsida; order Pinales; family Pinaceae; genus Pinus; species Pinus albicaulis. The sequence continues at coordinate 50,589 of JAXQQM020067052.1, forward strand.
ATGTTTTATACATGCATATAAATATTTGTTGAAGTGTCACAAATAGAGATTGATTATTGGTTTATTAATATTTTATCTAATCATGATATCAAGTGTGCTGACGACAGAAATGGCAGGAAAGAAGGATGACTTGAGAAAATGAAATTTCAAGTTTAACATTGTGGAAGATAAAGAGTTGTTAGTCCATGCAGGTTTAGTAGTTCCAATTGCACAATGATACCTTGAAGGAAACAGTCTGAATACAAAGACAGAGATTGATGATTCGTGGGTAAATGGTATCATGATGATTGTAATAACTTATAGCTAGTTATGTTTCGTTTAAGATTATTTTTATATGTAAATTTTATTACAATGGTCAAGGGATGGACTCCGTTATAACCATTGAGTGAGGGGTGACAACCCTCACGAGCGTTTAATAATAAAATTAAATGTTTGCTGGTTTTCACCCTACGGGGTTTCCAGGGTATATCGGTGTCTATTTATGTGATTATTAATTGTGTCGTTTTGATGATGTTAATTTCTTTCATGATATGACGTTGATATTATCAATTAGGTGATCTACTAATTGAATTAAAATGATCATGGGATCGATGCATAGTTATAGCAGGAAATTTAAGTTAATATGCTACAACAAAAACAATTAATGGTTGTGTAACTCACTGTGATTTTTGCTAAATATTTCTCTAAGTGATGATAATGGTTATTTAAATGGTTAATACAGAAATATATAAAGAAATTTATAAGGTTACACATTTGTAAATGTTTCAAAATAAACTCCTAACTCCATGCATTTTTCCTGCGAGGTTATCGGGGTATGTTACGAATTTCAAGTTTAACATTATGGAAGATAAAGAGTTGTTAGTCCATGCAGGTTTAGTAGTTCCAATTTCACAATGATCCCCTGAAGGAAACAGTCTGAATACAAAGAGAGAGATTGATGATTCGTGGGTAAATGGTATCATGATGATTGTAATAACTTATAGCTAGTTATGTTTCGTTTAAGATTATTTTTATATGTAAATTTTATTACAATGGTCAAGGGATGGACTCCCTTATAACCATAGAGTGAGGGGTGACAACCCTCACGAGCGTTTAATAATAAAATTAAACGTTTGCTGGTTTTCACCCTACGGGGTTTCCAGGGTATATCGGTGTCTATTTATGTGATTGTTAATTTTGTCGTTTTGATGATGTTAATTTCTTTCATGATATGACGTTGATATTATCAATTAGGTGATCTACTAATTGAATTAAAATGATCATGGGATCGATGCATAGTTATAGCAGGAAATTTAAGTTAATATGCTACAACAAGAACAATTAATATTGATATGCAAAGGACTTGATTTTGGTGGATTGTCCATAGAGTTTTAGACAAAGATCTAAAGCAACCTATAAAAAAGTATCCATTGGATTGTTAGTGGTTTATTTGTGACCCTAGTTCAGTCATCAACAGATTGTTAGAAGGATGATAATAGGAGTAGTTCATATTTGTTCATATATTTGACAAAAAAGATCAAATTATCGATACACAAGAACAATGACTTTGAGAGGACTCAAACCATTGTTAAGTGGCAGATTTGAAGAGCCTTGGATGAAGACAATATTGTGGGCCCTAGATCAGTAAAAAGAATTTATTGTGGTTGGCCAGATTGATGGTAGTCCAAGTACAGTTGGAGGGTTGTTAGGTGACTGTCATAGAAGAGCCCTAACTCTTGTTCTTGTGAAGGACAACAAGATTGGTAGAAAGGTAGGTGTGTGCTCCTTAGATCACCTATAACTCACTCACACGTCCTATCACAATCTCTTAATTGTTCATTTCAATGCATTATTTTCACCTAGTGCTCCCTTGTGTGTCTCTAGGACTACCTAACGCTTCCTAGCATGTGTTGGCACACCATGGCACCTAGCACATCTTGGCAACATGCCACTCTGGCACACTAGCATGAATTAATGCTACCTAGCATACAATGTCACTCCCTCCTCAAAATACCTGGAACTCGCTGACACTCCATGTCACACACTCTTATTCATTCATTTCCATGCATTTTTACGTAATGCTCCCTTGTGTTTCCCTGGAACTAGCTAACACTCAACACACATTGGCACTTGGCACATCTTGGTATGCTTCCCTAGCACTCTAGAATGCCTTGGAAATATCTAACATATCTTTTCAGTCCCTCCTTAGAAAACTTGGAACTCCATATAATTCCCTATAACTCACTGGCACATATTGGCTCTTGGAACTTAGTGGCACTTAAAAACTATTGGCATGTGTTTGGATGCCTTGGAATTCCTTGGCATGGTTAAATATAAAATTTATTTGAGATCAATTATTCACAATTAAGAGAGAAGTAATAGAGGATGATTTGGCACTTAATACAAGCTAAAATATGGCCCTTGGCATGTATTGGCACTAGTGTTGGTATGCCTAGCATTCCCCTCTTGAAAAGGTAAGGTCTTGAATTACTAACCCTCATATGTGTTCACTTCTTTTCATTTCAACTTGGTATTCCCTTTTGTCACCTGAAACTCCTTGACACATGTTCGCATACCCTAACACATGGCACATTTCGTCATGCCTTAACACATGGCATGTCTTGGCATGCCTAGCATTTATTGACACTACCTGGCACGTATCAGCACACCCTGGAACTTGTTTAAATTCCATAGAATTCCCTAGCATGACTTGTCACTCCCCCTTTGGCACGCTTGACACTCGCTGACACCCCCAACACACCCTCTTATTCATTCATTTTCACTCGATGATTTATGTTTGATGAGGTGCATGTCTAGAAATAGTTCCTTTAGGAGAATAAAAAAATGAACGCACCATTGGTAGAGGAAGATTGAGTTCAGTAACCTAAAGGAGTTGAGTTCATTGGTAGAGGAAGATTGAGGAGTTGCATAATGGAGGCCAGGAGGACCTTCCAGATGTGTTCAAGACATGTGGATTGAAAGGGATATGTGTGTCCACCATCAAAAAGTGGGTTAAGTGTTGTCTTGTTCAAGGTAGATTGGTTGTTAAAGGAGTAACACCAAGCCCTAGTTGTATTCCTTGTATCAGTGTGATTGTAAAGGGCCATGATCCCTGGTACGAGAGCTCTAGCCTATTCTATTATAGTTTGTAATTTGACGAAGAATGGTTTGAAAAATTTAAAATATTTCATCTGAACTAATTGATTCCCTCATGTTTGTAGATTTCTTTGTGCAAAGTAGATGTGTTGTGGCACATGAGTGTGTTTTCATCAAAGATTCTAAGACCAAACCCAGATTTTCATGTGTCGTGGAAATTCAACATATGCGTTGTTCACCTAAGAACTACATGTAACTCATCTTAGACTACTCATGTCCAATCTTAACTGGTCCCACTTAACAAGTTACCAAGACAAGGCTCATCACATCCAACTGTGGTCGTAAAACAATTAAGCAACATGGTTTACATCTTGACATGCCATAACACCTGACATGTCTTAAATTCCTTGGCATTATGTGGCATGTGTTAGCATCCCCTACATTTCTTGACATGCTTTTACACTCTCTAACACAACCTAGCACTTCTTGACTCACCTTGGTAGTTTAACATACCTTGGCATTTCATAGCATATAACCTTGTCACTCCCTCCTTAACACACCTAGAACTCATTGAAACTCCCTATCACCCACTCTTATTCATTTATTTGCATGCATTTTGATCTAGTGCTACCTTGTGTTTACTTGACACTCCCTAACACTCCCTAGCACACATTGGCACACCCTAACACTTGGAACATCGTGGCATGCCTCCCTAGCACTCTATCATTCCTTGGAACTACCTACCATACCTTGTCTCTCTCTCTTTAGCACACTTATAGCTCATTGAAACTCCCAATAAAAAACTCTTATTCATTCATTTCCATGCATTTTTAAATAGTGCTCCCTTGTCTTTCCATAAGATTCATTAACACTCCTTGGCACGTGTTGGTACACCCTAGCACCTAAGACATTTTAGCATGTCGCCCTGGCCTCTAGCATGCCTTAACACTTCCTAGCATACCTTGTCACTCCCTCCTTAGCACATGTGGAACTCACTAACACTTCCAATCACAAACTCTTATTTGTTAATTTCCATGCATTTTGATGTAGTGATCCCTTGTGTTTCCTTGCAACTCCTAGTTAACATTCCTTGCACGCGTTGGCACATCCTGACCGCATGCCTCCCTAACACTCTAGCATTCGTTAGCATTATTGCTAACACGTTTAAAATTATCTCTATTCTACTAGGGTCGAAATATATCTATTATAATAGAAGGACCAAGGGTCTTGTTTTATTACTACAAGCGTAGAAAATGTCGATATTAGGAAAATCTCAATTCTGAGCACAAATATGAATGTAAGTCAATATGATTGAGGTTATTGTAAGCTGAATTACGATACAAGCTAATAACAACCTGACTCTCCATGATGATGATCTAAGTTATCTTTGATGAAAAATCAAGGAAGAAGCATAAATTTTAGAGTTTTTTTCTGTCTACTGAAGGAAGAATAACATAGACCAAGCCTCATAAATCCAAAAAAAATCTTACTTGATGGAGTTAACATAAGCACTAATATGAAATTTTGGAAAAGGTAACACATGAGACGTGGTATGTTGGGTCACCACTTTAATGGGAGACACTTTGAATAGGAACCCCCTTTTGGGGGATTGTTGTGTCTCCCTTGCAGGTGCTTCCTCTCTATGCAATTTTGATGATTTTTCATCCGAGTTTCTTGCTAGTTCGGTTTTGTTAGTTGGAAATTAGTTGGAATGTTGTGAAGAGTCACAACCACATTTTTTCAATGGTGATGGAAATTGGTTGTGTGTGCAAAGAGTGTGACTCTATAATGAGCTAGAAGTTGGGTTCACCTCAAAATTGGTCATGGGTCAATTATAGGGTGGTCGATTGTTAGTTTTCTTGGTTTTCACACCTGGTAACACATGAGTATTATGTTGGATCAAGAACACCTTGGTGGGAGGAAATTTGAACGAAAACTTGTTTTGGGGATCGATGCGGCTCCCTCGTAGGGGCTTTGCCTTTGTATGGTTTCGAGGATGTTGGATCCATGGTGGATGGGTGGAATTGTTAGTTTGTGTGAAGGGTAATGCAGTATAAGATTAGTTTTTCAGACCCATTTGAAGATTGACTAAGGGCCATTTGTAGGGTGATCAACTCCTATTTTGAATATACTAGGCCCAAGTCTCTTTGAATGGGGAACTTGATAGGGTGACTAACCTATCAGAGCAAGACCATGCGACACTGTCGATGAGTCAAGTTGTTTGGGAATGTAACCCTAATTGGGTGGTAAATTCAGTCTAAGGCTAAATATGGACAAGATACTGATAACGAACAAGTATTGTGAGGAAAAGATGAAAAGGACTTTGAAAAGAGAGTTATAGTGCTTGATTGTTGGCATTGGTATTGTATGTAGAATTTCAGTGCCAATTCTCTAGAATAATGTTATCTATAATGAGAATTTTCCTTGCTAAGAGGGTTCTGAGGCAAATTTAAAACACAACACATAAAGGGCCACTATTCAAAGCCCAATTTGCACCCCATGTTTGTTGCATTGGTTTCCATGTATTGAGGTTTCCCTAAAGAGATGTGAAACACAAACCTGTTATATAAACTTGTAACCCTTGCATAATATAATTGCAGTAATCAATGTAGTCTATACAATGGGAAATTAATTAACTTTGTAAAGCACCCACCTAGTTTAGGTTGCATCTCCATTTTCGTATTCAATAATGAGCTTCCTCTAGTAAGTACTTGAGCCCGCATTAACGTGGAGGGAAATATTCACAAGGCACCCTGTATTGCGCAAAATGGTCATATATAAAAAGAAGCATTACAAAATAAAATAAAAGACTACAAACCATTTTTGAAATTCATCTATTTTTCTCATCTTCAATCGAGAGAAGATAAATTCCTTCGAAATAATGTAGACATGACTCTAACATTGAGCATATCTATACCTCTACGAGGATCAGATGCCATACCTTTCAAGGTAGTTCTTCTAAGAACAAACTATGCTTTCCTAGATGATTCGACAGTGACCAAAATAGTAACGTAGCCCATAGTTAGTTTCCTAATCCAATTAGAGTTGGAAAATAAAGGAAATACAAATTTTCATCTCATTGTTCAAGAAACGTTGAATGTTAATAGAGCTTTAAAAAATCACCACCAAAAATATAAAATATATTCATGAAATGGTCTCTGCACTTGTCTACATATTGAATTGCAACCATACACTGGCTTGACATCATTAAAACCTAGACTAAATTAAAATTATTTTGCTCGAAATGACATTTTTTTTATTGTGGAGGAAATGCATTTATTTTTTCTTAAGTTCATTCTTTTTAAATATTTTTTTTGAAAGTAAAGTTCATCTTTAAATAACAAGTGGTCATTTCTTTCTTTCGTTTTCCAAGTTTGGGATGCAATAGGAACTAAACATTGAGGTCCTAGTGGGTCCCTTATTGAAGAAGTTGCTCTAGCTACAACAAAAATTGTAAGACATTGCTTTGAATATTTCAATGGTTATGGTGAGGACTTATGTATGAGGAAATTAATTGTTTTTGTAATCATCTAAGAAGTAGAAACAATATTTTCTAAGCTTAAAATAATGAATGTCAAATGGTTATGGTTATTGTCTAGAAAAAGATAGTTTCCATAGCACTTTTTTCTAGATTGTTTCTTGTCACACAATTTGTCTAATCAAATCCACACGAAATCATAGAAACATACATTTTAACAACATCCCTTGCGCCAACAAGGAAAATTGTTAGTGTATTCCTTTTCCATCCACTATTAGGATGGATCTAGTTCATATCTCCATCTCCTAAAGAAATGATCAATGTAAGACTAGGGCATATTAATGTTTTTGTTGTACGAATGGAATATTGCAGGGGAAAATCACACAAAAAACCTGCTTTTCATCCCTACCAGGTACACCTTCAAATATTCTTTGCCCTCCAAGAAATGATTTATCTCAATTAGAACACACGATTTAAACTCATTGAAGATTCACTCAAGAACTATACTCTACCCAACAATGTCATCAATTGTTCTAATATCAAACTTAGTCTAGTACTTTTGTAATTGTAAGTTCTTTGACTTACAACACCACCTTCATCCCAAATAAAACGTCAAGCTTAGTAATGGGAGCTTAATACCCGAATATGGCTAAATATACCATATCCTCCTCTATCCACTTAGATAATACTTGAGTAGTATTTAACTACTCCAATTGCCATAATGCCTTAGTCACAAATTCATCTATCCCGAGATAGAAATTATACATTAACATAAAAAACAAAGTCCTAAAAGCAATATTTCTTTTCCATTTTTCCCAAGAGCCAATAAAATGACTTTTTTTCCTCAAGCACCTCTTCCCAATGCCACCTTCTACCTTTCCCAACACATTTACAAGGATAACTTGCATCCTAAATAAGCTTAGGAGAAATTTAGGGTCATGGTTAAAAACAATCAAGTCGCTTGAAGAAATTTTGTAGGTTAAACCGAACACCCTCGGTAATTGAACCCTAATTTAACTCATCTACCATATTTGAAAGATTTTAGACGATTATTTCCCATTATTGAGTGTTGGATTTATCATAGACTCAAGGTTAATGGAATGCTTCTAAATATGGCCTATTGTTGTCTAATGTCCTATTATATTCCACCTAATAGGGGCCAGAAGGTCTCACTTGAGACACATATAATAATTCCCAATAAGTAACGTGCAAAATGTTAAATATTTGAGTGGGGATCACATTCATTATGATATTATTAGCATCCATTTAAACCACTATAACAAACATCATTATGAATAAAAACTAACATAAATCACCCAAATATAGTACAAATACAAACACATAGGTAGAATAGTAATCCATTATACTAATAACATGCATAGTATTACCTAACTCTAATGTAGAGTGAACACCAAAAACTAATAACAAATGCAACCCCATTACAACTTCTCCCTAATATTGAATATATTTATGTATGTTATAGGCCTTGCATATATAGGAAACTAGAGTGACCTCAAAAAACTCGAAATTATTATAGAGAATTTACCAACTATAAGTCACTCACCACACAAATAGACTACAAAAGTCTATTTCTTTAGAGAGATATGCAAATTATCTAGAAAACTAGGTGCAAAAAACATATGCGCTGACTCTTTAACCTTATATACTCAACCTTTTACATATTTACTTCTATAATTTCATATTTTTTTTTAAATTGAATTTTTCTCCATACTAAAACTTTGTAAAAAATGATCCTGCCTTCCTACTCACCCCTAAGTTGGATTCTATCCTTCATATATGTCTTCTTTGTGACCAAAAAAAAAAACACGCATTCCATATCAAAATATCAAAAAATTTCAAATATCCAATTTTTTCATTTCCCTTTTATTGGAGAGTCAAAATATAAAAAAAATTCAAATATCATTTTTTTTTTCATTTCCCGCTGCTTTGTCCAGGGAAAGAGGAGGAGGGCTGCCTCAATTGCGGTGATTTCTTTCATCAGAATGAATCTGAACAATATTACCCAGCCTGGGGGCACTGGCCCATCCGTAAATCCTCCATCTCTCTTCGCAACTTGATAATACTTCTGGACAAGCGCTTGAATTGCCGTAATCAAGGTTATCCACTCGCTCACCAGAGGCCAAAGATTTGATCGAGGGTCTCCCAAGAAGTTTAAGGAAGGTGCCGGTAACGAAGAGGCCGAGGTATAATTCTTTTCAAGGTTCAGTCTGCTGACAGAAATTCCTTTTCACTCTTAAACCCTTGCTGTCTGTTGAAAAAATGTAATACTTAGGTGAGATGCCCGATAGGCTATTGTTCTTCAATTTTTTCCAGAGAAATGTCAAACTCTCTTCTTCCCTTATGTGTTATTAGAGTTTACCCTGGGTTCAATGTTGGTGATACAGTTGTTACAATATTTGAGAAAACGATACCCCCCTTAACAGCATTTACTCTGTCATGCCTGAAATTGTCCTGCATTCTGTCTGGTCTGTTTAGTTGTTGAACATCCAGACCACAGGATGCCAGAGCTGTGGCAGATTCTGTTCCTTGATACTCGAAATTGTGGCATGTAAAAGCAATCCTTTCTGAATTAAGACCTTGAGGGGCATAGATATCCCAATACATCGGTGCAACAAATGCAGTTTGCCAATCGTGGCAATGAATTATGTCTGGTTTCTTTCGAGATTGTAGAAGAAACTCCAATGCAGCTCGACTAAAGAATGTAAAACGTCTGAAATCGTCACCCTATCCATAGAACTGTCCTCGCCAAAAGAACTTTGCTGGATGGTGAGGCTCAATGAAGTACACAGGAAGACCTTCAACTGTCCCTAACCAAACTTTGCTTTTGAACAACTGACCATCAAAATATGAATCAATCTGCATGTCCAGAACCTTTAATTTTTTTACCCGACTGTAATCCATGCAATCATATTTTGGAAGTATGATTTCCACAAGATGCCCCTTTTTCTGTAGTGCTTTGCCAAGGCCAGTCACAACATCTCCTAAGCCTCCGACCTTGGCAACAGGAGCCATTTCTGCTGCAATATGCACCACGTGCAATCATGGCCTTGTACTTGCTTTTATGAGTTTCAGAAGGTCGGCAATTATATCCTTCTCGTTCTTATCCTTGCACTGTGCATAAGCGTCCCGAATGCGTGATTCCCTGCGCCAAGCCATATCCCTTAATATTTTTGCATCATCAAAAGCCATCTTCTTCTCAAGCATCCAGCCATCTAGAGAAAGAAGTAGATTGCTCCAAAAATCCCAAGGCAAGTCTTGAACAGGTCCATCTAAAAATCGTTTGTTGTTTTCATGCTTCAGCTGTTCAAGACTCCTTTGAAATGCCTGTACTTCTTCTTGATATATTTGAAGCTGTGCTTTTATATCATTGTCTGATTCAAGAAGCCGCTGCTCTAGAATTTTAATCTGCTCATTTAAAAGTAAATTTTCTTCCTGTGTCTGTTCTAATAAATTTTTATCCACTTGAGCTTGAGCCAGAGCTTCTTCTAGTCTGTCAATCTTCTCCTGAAGAGCTTGGTTTTTTCTTGTAATATCATCTGGAAAAAGCATTCTCTCAGTCGATTTCTCTAGCTCTGCTTGTAAGTGTTCAACCTTTCTCTGTAAGACCTGGCACTCAGACTTCACTTTTGCAAGGTCACTTGCATTTGCCTCAGCAATCACAAGCTTGGACTGTAATTGTTTAGTACTTTCCTCCAGAGCTAACCTGTCTTTCTCCATCTCTGCAATATATTGACCATTTTTGCTGATTTCAATTAGTTTTGATTTTAAGACTTTTACCTCTTTCTTAAGTGACTCATTTTCAGCCTCTAAGGCCTTTAGCTCACCAGCAATAATAGGGGACTGACTAACATGTTCCTTGATAGTTGTGTTGTTAACCTTTAAATATTTTCCATCTTTCCAAATGCTTTCTCTTTCAGCAATCTCTTTTTTCAAAATCTCAACTTCATCTGCAAGAAGCTCAGTTTTTATCTTTTCCTGTGCAGCATACTTTAGTTTTGCATCTGTTTCTGCTAAGCGTGTCGATAAGAGATCAATTTCCCCTTGTAAAGATTCTTTCTCAGCATGAACCTGATCAAGCTCTTTCAAAGCGCGGGCATGTGCTTGGTTGAGTAGCAGAATATCTTTTTCTGCATCCTTTATCATGCTGATCAAGTCCTCATCTTGGATCCCAGAATGCCTTTTTTGGTTATCATTCTGCCTCCTTTTCACAATCTAGATGTCTTCTCCAACCTCATCCATATTTCACTGCTCCATGACTTCTGCACCTCCAAAGAGTTCCGTGTTACCATTGAATGTGGCCAACTCTGGATCATGTGTGATGTCATTTGGTGAAGCACTTGGAAGTTCAAGGTTGTTTTCTGGCACACTTTTTGTATTGTCCATGGATGACCTATCTAAGCCAACAGTTGGACTCTTCCGAGAAATCTTCCTTGTTTGTGCTCGCTTTTGATGGGGACTTCTTTGACCAGGATCGGTAGTATTGTGATTGTGACCTCCTAACTAAAGGCAGCTCATCATCCTGAGAACTGCCCTATGTTCATAACCCCATATCCAAATGGGTGCAACAAGGTAGTCTTCTTATTCTCGTGGTAGACAACAACGATTTGAGTGTGTCCTATTCTCGTGGTAGACAAAAACGATTTGAGTGTGTCCTATTCTTGTGGTAGACAGCAACGATTTGAGTGAACACGCGCCAAATCTCTGGTTTTTTGTGAGGTTAGGCGAGTTCTCATAATAGATGAAGTAATACTCACTCCAATTTCACTCACATGCTGATGAACTAGTCACACGCATAATGGAGACTATCTGATTTAAAATTCAATAATAGAAACTTGAACTAGGGCCTTTTCTGTTGGTTGAGAAAACATGTTGATGAACTAGGCACATGCATAATGGAAACGGTCTGATATAAAATTTAATAATAGAAACTTGAACTAGGGTTTTTTCTGTTGGTTGTTCTCACAGGTCATAAACCCGCAAAAAATACATAGCAGAAAATCTGACTAATTTTCGATAAACAGATTTTCCATCCAGAGATGGGTTTATGTTGTGGGTTAATATATGGGTTTTGTATTTTATGGATTGTGTTTTGTTTGTTCCAGTTTTCTATGGATTCATGTTTTTTATTATTTAATAGGAAGAGTCGAATGTATTGAATCAGAAGTCACATATCTTGTTTTATGGATCTCTGAGAAAATCAATAACTTGGCCATATAGAATAAGATACTCACACAGAACAACATACTTAATTTGAATGGCAATGGACTCTCCTGACGATTTCGGGATAAATTATCCTTTTTATTATCCACTGCACAACACGAGTAGAAGTGGAAGTAGCAACAACAGTAGCGAGAGTGAGAGAAGATGCAGGTAGAACAAGAAGAGTTCACATTTAGATATATTTAGATATTGATGGAGAATGTTAACTGCCATATTTAAAGGAAGCATCTCTTGATACAGTGCTAATCTATAGCCCTAATTTATGTAGGAATGGTGAATTATCAATTGAAAATATGTATCATATGCTCAATAACACTCCTCCTGAATAAAATACTGGAAGATGCAGCCCTAGACCCAGAGTAGTGGGAATCCACCAAGGAAAACGGTGAATATTCTGAATGGCCATGAAAAATGAGAGGTGGAGGAAGATTATGGATCAGGGCGTGGAGAAATGTATCCTGAGCAATGAAGAGTCATATCCACCTGAAGGATTTAGGCTCTGCAAGCCTGCGCACCAGTCTTACACCTCAACTTTGCAATCGTAGCTCGAATATTAGCAGCCCCATCACATTACTCTTTAGCTTAGCACACCTCACCAAAAGAATTCTTTAGCCACGCCATTTTTCTGCTCCTCAAAATGGCGGCTCCTGCAACAAATTTTATCAAATAAGCGATTCCAGATCGTTATTTAATTCTTTTTCGTAACTGCAATGAAACTGGTAAGAAAAGGGAGATAGCCAGTTCTGCAGGTATGTCCATGATGCTTAGTTATGATATGGGAGCTAAGCACAAACGTTCGTGTTTGAATCTGGGCGAAGTAGTTTTCGGCCTGTGCAGAGGTTTGGGCTTGTTCGAATTAGGAGAACAATCACAACTGGCCTTGCCGATGAAATAGAATGTTGTAAAAAAAAGATACTTTGTATCATATATTGGGTATGCTGGAGCTTTGTTGGACATGAAAGTTAGACTGCACAATATGTGTATTGATTCCTCTGGACAACTCAAACACTGTTCTTTCAACTCCAGCAAGGTTATTGCCAAGTCTGAAACAAATAGGGGACCTATTCTATGATTTCGAGCCAAAATACCAAGATGTTGATTTTTCTATGATGCCCAGAACAGAGAATAGCAGTGTTACTTGCATACCAAGCAGCACAACCATGCTTGCCAACAAAAGAGACTGAAACAGTAAAACAAATCGGTTAAACCAGCGTTAACAGAGCAACCGCAAAACATAATGTTGAACTTAGTTTCCCTTCTTATTATCTTGCATGTGTTTTATAGCAAACCCTGCACTTTCAACAATAAACAATACTTCATTTTATGGCTAACCTGAACATATTTACTTGGTATTAGATGAATTGGAGCAAGCTCATTAACAAGCTAATTTCCCCATAACTAACATACTTCAAAAACATGAATGATATGTGCGTTGTTCCTAGTTGAATTCTAAGTGGAGGCATTGTTGCTATTTTGGGTTTGTATACTGTATTTCAGTTGGTGAAATGTGGGAGTATTTCCTTCTAAGCATTTGTATTTTGGACTAAAACTCATTTAACTAGGTAGTTTTCAAGACATGCATGGTTGTGAGATTGCTTAAACATTTCAGCACACAAAAATAGGGGTGTTATCTTGGAAATTAAAAAATGGAATGGAATCTGAAGTTGTCCAGCACCATGCCCTCATTGCCTATGAATAGTGTGCTTTATTAATTGAAACTGGGCTTCCTTTATACTGCATAAAACTGCAGCAACATTTTTATATACTTTATTGTAGTTAGTGATGTTTGGAAGTATTTCCTTCCTGCACAAAAAGGTGAATTATTGTAAGTCCACAAGATCTAGTCTTGGTTAATGAGGTCACTATATTTACCTTTAAAATTTTATATACTAGCAATTGCACTGAAATGGTACTATAGACGAAAAAATCTTAAAATTTCAACCAAAGTTAGACTGAGAAGATCCGTCTGCCATGATCAATATTTATTGCCTCCCTTCCCCTTTCATCTACTATGGTCTCCTTTTTTTTCAATACCTTGATTGTGGTTGTTTTCCTTAAATTTCCTCCATTGTGCCCCCTTAGGCATTGACAGGGATTTCTGTAATATCCTCTATATATGGCTCATGTTCTTAAGGTTCTGATATGACCAAGCCTTTGGTGAAAGTAGGACTAAAGCCACAGTTTCTAATACACCTCATGTCCTGTTCATATTCAAAGCTTGAACAAGCCAAGGAGGCTGTTTCAGACTTTCTCGTCTTGATATCTCACCTGTTTGGAGATCAAGGGATTGATTCTCGTTCCTGTTTCTCTCATATTCAACATCAAACCTTTGCCATTCAGCCCTGTAATTTTCATTATTTTTATATTTCTCACCAGTTCCTCGGGTTCCCTCCATCATTCCAATTTTTTCTTGATCGGCTGTTTCAGGCCGAGCAGAAGCTACAGGGAAGAGTGTTGCTTCACCACTGCATATCAGACCTGCAGAATGACTTGTTTGTTCTCTTGGTAATTCTGGAAAGGACAATCCTAAACTCGGACGACTTTGTTTACCACTTTGTTCTGTTTTACTTTTTTTCCCTCCAGTAGCCAAGGTCAGCTGCACATCAGTATCAGGTTCAAGACACATGCGGAAACTCGATGATTTGTCCAATTTTGCGGTATCATCGACATATATTCTTAAAGTTGTATCTTCCTCATTTGGATATGTATCTTTATCGTTCATATATTCCACGGCTGGCTGTTCAAGATCAAATGTTCTGCATGTCGCTCTGCTAGGTTGCAACCTATAGAAATCTTGCGAGTCATCTTTGATTTCTTGCAGGACATTTGGTATGCTCTGTCCAAGAAAGTCAGAACCAATGCTCTGTTGACGATCCATACCCCAAATAGGCTGTCTATAACCTATATTGTCTTTATCTGTCACAGAACCGGTGAGAGCATCCCAAAAATTCCTTTTGCCTTCCGATTGTATATGGTCCGGTCCAAACTGAAACATGAGAGGACTAGTTTGTCTCACTGGTGGAGCAAACTTTGATGTGTCATCTTTGTTTCTAAGCTCAGCCATTAATAGCTTCTGAACATGATAGAGACGATGCAGCTCACGGACCTGCATCAACCCAACAACAAACAGAATGCTTCAGACCTTTGCAAAAAATCCGGAATAGAATTACCTTCCATCTTACATTATAATTTGGAAAAATTATCAGGGAATTTTTTAATAAATGACCAAAATATGTTCAAACCTAGTGAAATCATGCATTTATAATTCAAATATCCGTATTTCTCGGTTCAGATTGCTTCTGTACCTGTCCTCGAAAAATTTCTTCCTGTTTAAGCATTGTCTGCTTAAGAAATTCTTTGTTATGCTGCGCGTCATCTCCTTCCATCCTTACTTTCTTGAAGTCACTGTAATTCTGGTCCTTACAGCAAGCTTGATTGTCTTTTGATGGTATTACTTCAGGACAGTGTGGCCAAAGATCTACAAACTTCAATTTTATTCGTGTTTCCTTGAATGCATTCTTGTTTGAGAAAGTTCCATGCAAGTTTGTTTCACAGTGCACTTTTGCTGCCATACCTGCAAGAACTGAACACCCAATGCAAGCAATACAATAAGAAATGTGCATTAAAGAAACTACTTCTGCACAAATGAGGTTGAAATAGACAGTAAAGTGATGCTTAAACTTACACTTGCAATATATAAATGAGTAACAAAATATCATGGAGTTATCCATCATATTTGACTCAAACTTTTAATCATGACAGATTACTTATTAAAGAATCAGACCATAATCACTCAATTCATCTCTTGGTTAGGATCTTAGGACTTAGTCAGCTATTACTAGTACCATAGATTTTTGGCTCTGGTGTTTGCACAATCTTAGACCAACTTTTAAGATTTTAATCTGATCTAAAATTACAAATTTGCGAGATACAAATGAAACTAATGCATTCTTTCATTCTTTGCATCATTGTCTCTATTGATGCAAGATCTATGAAATGTAAGTGCTTCTTGTCATATGTCTTTTTTTCTTTAAGCCCGTGGGTAAGGGTAAGATATTTTGCAGGGCTCAAGGTTATACAACAAGAAAGCTAGAAGCTGTTACAACAATGTACTGGTCATGAATGATATGAATGATATGTGCGTTGTTCAATATAAAATCCATTGCAGGATGAACTCTTTTTCTGCATTCTGGAAAAACTATCAATTTTGATTATATTCGTCTTTCAAAGCAGCTAGAGTTGTGTTAGGATTACTGTAATACAACCCCAAAAATGTGGCCATTGCTGACTAGGGGCCAGCCAGTGACTGGCTATGCATGATGCACCTATTAAGGAAATGGCATGGATTCCAGCAATGAACTTGCTTGCAACTGGAAGCTGCGACAAGACACTTAAGTATGTATATGATGGTTTTCTTTGATTCCGTCTCTCTTTGCTTATTTATGTTATGAGTTTGCTTGTAAATGTTAGTGGAGTTGCGACCTTATGAATTTTAAACCCATTTGAGCACAGTGCCAAAAATTTAATATCTTTTAGGCTTTGAGAGAAATAGAAACTTCTCATCTGGCCAATTTTTTTATAAAATTATATGAAATTATTTTTATAAAATTATATGAGATAAAGGGAAAAAAAAATTGTTAGATTAACCCAGGTCCTAGATTAACTACTCAACATTCTTCGCTTACTGCCATAGCCTCGTACCTATGCAAACCTTGTTAGAAACAGAGACACCTTCCTTTTAATTTGGATCAGCATTGTATTATGAAAATATTCATATAAATTGTGTTGTCCCTGGTGATAAATTTTAATGCCTGGATCTCCTGCTTGCAGCTGTCTATCACTCTCTCCTTTTATTCTATGCACTGCTCCACACGTACAGGACCAAAGGTTGACTGGAACATCAGCAACTTGAAGTTATTTAAGACTGCATCAACCTCTCCTCCAAACTAGAAGCAAATTTTGAAAGCTTCCTCAGCCTTTTCCTCTAAGGCTCTAGCCCTGTCGAGACATTTACAAGCTTCAGAAAAACAAATTATTTTCTCCAAGTCACAGAGCTGAGGAATGCCTACCCCCTCATCAGGATACTGTATTTGCCATTGAATGATGTCATCTAGCATATTTAGAATATTCTCCAATTCTTCCTTGACAGGCACCATCCTCTTTATATAATCATCAAACTTAGGAGTTTTATCTTTGATGCCCTGAATGCTCCTGTAGAATTATTTCTGAACCGTACTCAGTTCCTCTTGGATTTCAAGTGATTTCCCTTTGAACTCTTTAACTGAGTCTAGTTCACCTTGCTGCTGGAATTCTAGCTCTGTAATTCTTTGCTTAGCAGCACTGAGTTACCACCAATGAAAATGAAGAAGGGCTCATGCAAAGGGTTCATATTTGATCTTCAATAGGTTGACGCGAGGATAATATGAGGATCCTCTTTCCCATATAATTCCGATCTTTGAGATTTTGTAACTTCAAATCATAATGTCTATCCAATTTGTTTTTGCATGTTGGAAACTTCACAAGTTCAACCAAAGGCATTGGAACGTTCACAATTGTTGTCTAGCATGAAATACCATAATCTGAACTTTTCAAAGTTGATGTTTCTGTAGTACTCTGAATTCTCTTAAGAACTTCACTTTGACGTTTCTCAGGAGGAGGAGATGGTTCTTCTTGACCTTAATTGGATGTGCCCTTTTTCCTCCTGCCATAAAATTATAAATCACGGATTCCCTATACCCTCACAGTCCTTATGAAGAGATATAATGCTGCTACATATTCTAGTGTCACAAAGATGGGCCTTATATCATCATAATAAATTTTGTCACGAAGTAGCATCCCTCAGGTTTTCGCACAGGATGTCACTAAACTCTGATTCTTGATGATTCAAAAAGTTTTGTATGTCTTTGTATAGTTCAGATCACAAATATACATGTTCTACTTGTCATAGAGATGCTCATAATTTTCACAAATGTAAATTCTGTAAATTTTTTCCTTGGTGCTAGCTCTGCTGCAAGTACAGTGTATGATCCCATGCTTTCCTCCAAACAAGTGAAATAGTTCTCAAGTTTCCTTGGGCTTCAACATGGTTTTCACTGAAAGGTTCTTTGTACAATATAATTGTCTCAACAAAAGGAGTTAGGATGGTAGTATATGAGAGATTCATTTGTATGTGTCCATATTTGATGTCCATTTGCCTAACAACAGCATTCCCTTGTTGCACGAATGTCCAATACTACTATGTCTATAATGATGAAGACATTAGGCTAAGCTGTTGGATGGACTTGGAGGTTCTTGATCAAACCCACTGAAGGAATCTCTCGGGAATCAAATTCACATACATTTCGATAGGGTCTTGAAGTCTTCAAATCCATTTTATTTGGAACTTTGAGTGCCATTACATTCATGGCGTCTTCAGAGTCTAGCTTACAGTTGTGCAAAATCCAAACTGTTACCACCAATGAAATGAAGAGGGCTCATGCAAAGGGTTCATATTTGATCTTCAATAGGTTGACGTGAGGATAGTATGAGGATCCTCTTTCCCATATAATTTCGATCTTTGAGATTTTGTAACTTCAAATCATAATTTCTATCCAATTTGTTTCTTGCATGTTGGAAACTTCACAAGTTCAACCAAAGGCATTGGAACGTTCACAATTGTTGTCTAGCATGAAATACCATAATCTGAACTTTTCAAAGTTAATGTTTCTGTAGTACTCTGAATTCTCTTAGGAACTTCACTTTGACTTTTCTCAGGAGGAGGAGATGGTTCTTCTTGACCTTAATTGGATATGCCCTTTTTCCTCCTGCTATAAAATTATAAATCATGGATTCCCTATACCCTCACAGTCCTTATGAAGAGATATAATGCTGCTACCTATTCTAGTGTCACAGAGATGGGCCTTATATCATCATAATAAATTCTGTCATGAAGTAGCATCCCTCAGGTTTTCGCACAGGATGCCACTAAACTCTGATTCTTGATGATTCAAAAAGTTTTGTATGTCTTTGTATGGTTTAGATCACAAATATACATGTTCTACTTGTCATAGAGATGCTCAAAATTTTCACAAATGTAAATTCTGTCATTAAGTGCAGCTTCAGACTTGGAATTGATCAGAATCTTGGCTTTTATTCACAGTGATGATTTTGGTCCCTTCTATAGACTATGTACCTTAGTCTTTTGGTCCTGTAGCATAGAGTAGATTGCAGACTTTTGATTCATTTTGCACAAGGGTATAGAGATGCTCAGTCCTTTATGTCACAGATAAGACTTGTTTTGCATGTCTTTAAGTTCATCATTTGTACATTTAAATGCCTCAGAGACGATCCACATGGTTTTGGTTTCTTTTAACTTCAGATCACAATACACTTTATCCTTCGTCTCACAGTGCCACATATTTGCATTGATGACGAAGATGATGGTCTTTTTAGATGTCAAAGATGGGTAGTCTCCCAAATGAGTCGAGCTGCCTTATATAGTGTTAGATAGACCTTGTATCGTTTCATGTTGGTGTCATCATTGATGCCTTGAATCTTCAAATATTTGTTGCTATAGTAAGCTTCAGATACCTCATAGAAGTGTCACAGAACCTTTTTGTATTGATCGAAGAACAGTACCTCAGATATTTGTTTTTTCCCAAACAAACTTGCTTCAATCATTATGGCAATTTTGGACTTGTTCATACTCTTAGACTAGCCTTTGAACTCAGCAGTAATAGATGTCAGCTACAGTATTTTGGTTACTCAAACTATACAAATATCATGAATACACTTGGTCTTTTTGATTCAGAAAGGAGCGCACAGTCATGCTCAGATTGCCACTGAAAGTATTGTCACAATAGGTTGTCTTATTTTAACTGATTTCATATAAGCCATTTGCTTTTTCTTTGAGTACTTTGTAGATTATAAAGATAATGAATTGTATGCTTATCATAGGAGAAGGTGCCTCTGAAATTCACATTAGTACAGGAAACTTACTTCATAAATCAACATAGAGACTCAAATATGTGTACCTATGCCAAATATTTTGTCGACAACAAAGATATGAATTTCATCCTTGATTTACAGAGATAATGCCATAGAGTCTTTGCATGTATTATAGGTCTCTTTTTCTAGCCATTAAGTATTTCGGTCCTTCCTTTATTGATGAGCTCGGTTCACAGGAATATTGATGTCTTTCTTCAACTTGAATCACAGAGGTACTGTGCCTCTTTCAATTCATATTTTAAGGAAAGGATGTCACAGAATTTGTATGATACTTTGCTTAAGGTGCCACAGGGATAAGCAAATAAGCCAACAAACTGTTATCTTCAATCTGCCTTTCCTTCAACCTAGCTCCGATACCATGTTGAGAAATCAAGATGCTTGTAGATTAGGGTAGATTTCTCTTAACTTGATAATTAATTGTGAATGTTTGTTGACTTCTTGTTACTTGTGTTATCTTAGCTAGTCATGAAAATGTTTGAAGGAATGCCTGAATTAGCTTATGAATTGTCCCTGAGTGATCTGGTGGAGCAGAAGGCTGCCATGCAGAAGAGATCAAATGAGGAAGTGGATACAGAAAAACATAAAGTAGAGGAGAGGAGTTCAGGAATGCAGGACAAGAGGAAGACAAGTGGAAGCTATATAAATGGGTCAAGTAAGAGTGAGGGAGAAAATACTAAACCGTTTCTTCTCAATATATTTATTCCCAGAAGCTTGACACACCGATTTCATTCTACCTCTAGGTCAATACCCACAAGTTGTTCTTAGGTGAAGAGCCATGATTCAGAGAAAGGATCAGGGAATACATATCTTGTTGCAAACCTGTATAAGATAAAGACGTCCTATTCTCCTATTGGTTCTTCAATTGGCTTCTCCAAGGTGTCTCCTAAACCATTTTCTGCCCAGGATGGTCAGTCTTATCAGGTTCTCCCAGCTTCTACCATACATACTGGTTATAATTTTGGCCTTTGGAAATTGAGCATGAGTCGATGCTCATTCTGTTGCGGGTACACTTTCTTCTCAAAGACTATTAGCCAGGTGCTTCTTCTGTGTTTCTCTTCACGCAACTTCTGAATTTTCAATTTCTGACCATTGAATAGATTTTATCTTAATTATGAACTGGAAAACCCCAGGGTTCAAGCTTAACTCCATGCTTAATAACCACCCATGGCTTAAGAAGTCCACACCAGTCACTTAGAAATTCCGAATATCACAATCTATCTACTTACAATTTCACTTATAACAGCCCCAGTGCCTTGAGATGCTATCTTTTACTCTTAAAATGTGGGAACAAAAGATTATAACTTAACGGGGAGGTAGCACCTTCATTAAGAACTGATTATTTTATTAAACCTATCATTAAGGAGTGGAAAGATGGAACCTTAAAAATTTTGCTTTAGATGTTTCTTC